>JAJJWW010005108.1:0-192829 GCA_023531295.1 Papaver armeniacum
AAATTATCCTGTGACAGCAATACTAAAGAAATGATAATGCAATATCAATGGGTCATTACATGAAAATGTAAAGACGTCCCGCGATTTTTGTCGCAATGATGAGGGGGTGGCGCAATAAGACTTTAACTAGGAAGGCAAAATAACACCACACAACAAAATGAGTAAATAAATAAGCTTTGCGAAAATGATTATATGCAAACAAATAAGTTTGTGAGAGTATATCATGGAAAACAACCAGGAAAAAATTGCTTGCGAAGACTTAGCAACAACAGTTGCGAAATTGAGGCATATTATTACTCAAAGTTCTCGATTAAATATCTCATTTGAAAACAAATAACAGAGGCAAATATGGGAATGAATAGGATATAAACTTGTTATTTATTTTCATATTATTTACCATGCACTCATATCTTGATTAATTGTATTGTAAGAAAGAATTGTTCTTTTAAACATGTGCGGAAAGGGACAACAAAGTAGAACTCGTATTTGAAGGTCTAAGAGATTTACAGTAACAAATTACAAAAATGGGAGACTAAAAGGATAAGTGTACAGATATTACAAGAAGAGAAAGAAGAAAATGGAGCTATTTCTTAGTTCATTCTTCTTTTTCATCGAACTCCCGTCGGACTCCTTTTCTTCGCTAGCATCATTGCTCGAGAGACATCCCAAGGAAGGCATATTTTGGGAATCTCATCAAGAAGACAAGGATATGAAGAAAGAGGAATATTATGGTCGTCATGCATTGTCCTCCTAATAGTTTGATTAAGCCGGACATCATCATTCTTGAAATTGCTTCTGTGGTTTGTAGTTGCTTCTTCAACTTGGAATACTTGTCATTGCGAAAGAATTCCTTTGCAAGTTGTGATTTCTCATACTCAAGTTCTTTAATTCTTTGTCTCAAAACCACTTCTCAAACCTCGCAGAACATATGACAAATGAATTAGTAACTTAATAGCAATTTCACAAAAAAGGAGGCGGTAAAGTAAAGAAGAATATTTAACAACTTTCTGCCGAAAATCATATCTTTAACCAGGCAAGATATGCTTGGCGTGAAGACTAACGTTAACACCTAAGTTATTTCCTGGCATTATCTAGAACTTTCGCCCATGACAATTCATCGTCATTATTTATGAGAAGAAGAGAACGAATTTGATTCTCTCATTAAGTATGGCATTTTGGCGAAAGAAATTCATCCACGTTCAACTTGGACTTCAAGAAGAGTTTTTTGAAATCGCTAAATGCAGGCACCTTGATTAGAAATGCGATCTTTGTCATCTATAAGGTTACTAATTTTCTTCCTTAAAATATTAGTTTTATCGTGGGAACTAAGGTATAGACGTTTAAATCGGTTGGCTAAACCTAAACTAGATCTATGATCAATTTATAAGAGGTGAAATTTGGTTAGAAGTTCGTTTAATGGAAGAGATCTAATTTTGTTATTCAAAGAAGCTGTTTTTAAAGATTCGTTGAGATGCAAGAAGAGCATCACTATCCATAGCTCAGGGAAATGAGTGAAGAAGGATGGCTTCATCATAAAGATTATAAATGTCAATGAAAATGATATGTGAGATAAAGAAAATAAATGACGAGAATAAAAACAAGGAAAAGAAGAATCTTATTTATAGAGTTATTTGATTAGCACTTTGAAAGCTAGATATTTTATTCTTCGTGTGGAAGATTAAACTTCCAGATTGTTGAATCCTTTTCGTGAAGAACCATGACTGCATTTTCTAACTCTTCATTCTTCTTGCTAAGTTGAAGATTTTTCTTGTGAAGAGTGTTGCGCCTTTTCAAGATACGAGGCAACAACAAAGGAAGCTCTCCCGGACTACAAGCAAAGAAAAAAAAATTTATCGGATATGATTTAAAATCAAAATTATGAAGAAATAAAGAAATACAAACGTACCAAGGCACCAAGTGCATTTAAGAAGTCAGGAGTCAACGATGAAACCCCCTTGGAGAGAATCGTTACCCTCCAGCAAGGAAGCATCAAAGATATTTGCGAGAGATTCGCATGTACTAGAGAGGCGATCATCTCCAATTACTTGCATGAAATGCGAGAAGATATTAGACAGTAGCGCCATGGGGATTAGGTTAGATGATCCTCCTTCACAAAAGAAATATCAACTTCGTCATCATCCTCGTCGAACTCTCATTGGATAGAGGACTTGAGCGAGAAGAAGAGTGAATCTTAGTTTTTAGAAGATGGGCAGTGGATTTCCCCTTGCGAAGAGAACCTTTACCCTTTCCTTTGGCATTCGCAACTTGAAGTTTCTTCTCCAGGTAACTTCAACACCAATCTTTACACGAACGAAGATAAGAAAGCAGGCAACAATATTGTTAAAAATAGCAAAAGAAAATATTTCTTACTTCATTTGTGATTGAATGGAGTATCGCCGAGTACTTGCCTTTGGATTCCTTTCAAGTAACTTCTTCTCAATTTGGTGATCTAAAAAGTTCACAAGATTAGATATAAGAGGAAGAGAAGATTGCAAAATAAGTGAAAGTTAGAAATATACCTCTTTTGCTTTCTAGGGCCAATTAAATACCCAAGGATGATAATTTGCGAGATTCGCAGGGAGTATATTGGAACCTGAAATATAAGGTCCGTTCAAAAATAGCACAAAGACGCACCACTTATCGTCCTTGGAATGACGAGGAACATTGTTTTTGCCCAGTGCCAATCGATATCTTGCATGAGTATCTTGTATTTGGGAATGTTCTCTTTTCTTTTCAACCGTGCACCCAAATGACCTATCGTTCTTCATAGTTATCACTTCATAATTTTCAAAAAGTTTTCTATGTGAATACTTTTCAGCAACTATCTCTAAGTTTGCTAATTTAGGATTTCTGACTTCATCAGGATATAGAGATCCCTTACCAGCACCACGATTGGCGAATTCAAGCATTAAACGGATGCACTCTCCACATAATTGATAGATAGCTCACGAGAACTTCTCATGAGCAAGAATTTCATAGAACAAGGGAAATTCGGGATTGTAGAGAGGAATGGGAAGACACATGAGGAGTGACCTAGGAAATTATGATTTTTTGATCATCACAATGATGATCGAAGAAACAATTCGAGAGAGAATAGATGAAGATTCTTGATCGGGAATAGTGGATAAAGTGAAACCCTTTTCTTGTAAATTCTTTTGAGTCTCGGTCAAAAGGACTTCGTATTACGACCCAGGATGGAGCCATTCTCGGAATATGGGAATGAATAGAAAGTTGAAGATTAAGAGAAAGAAGAAAAGGAAGATTCTGATAACGAAGCGTAAATTGCGGAGGAGGGAATTGAAGAAAATTTGCGAGAGAGAAAGTAAAAAGAAAAAAAGGAGGGTGAGAAAACTATATATAGAAGAAGAGTTATCGAGAAGATAAATGCATTTAATGCAAAAGGAGACGTGAATGGTCAAGAAAAACGGTTGAGAGGAACGTGTCGAGAAAAGAGTGGAAGAAGAAACACGTGTAATAAATTACGTATAAAAGTACGGGGTCATATCAAAAGCAGATAAAGATGAACGGTTGCGGCATTTGAAATACTAATTCTCATGACATTCTCTTCTTCGCAGAGAAGACATGAGAAGGCAAGATGTAGGATCGAATATCGCGAGATTAATAAACAATGACATTGCGAAGGTGTCGCGAGATGAGTAATATAAATGACGCAATGAATGACAGCAAACCAAAACACGAGAAAGATATGAAGACCTAGCGAGATCTAGGAGAGTTGCGAAATTATATATTTATACACTTGCGATATTTCACAGGTCATTCCTGAAAATAAAGGACAACTTAGCTGTCATCCATTATGTAATACCCTATATAAAGAGCCGAGCAGGCCTATGGGGGGGGGGGATCTTTTTTCGAGTATTGGGCAAGTCATTAAGAGAGAAAATTTAGAGTGATTGTAATTCTTTAAGCGATTTCCATTTCATCTTGTAAGCATTTTAAGAGTTTAATCAATAAAAATTATAATTGTTCATCCTAAAATGATTTGATTCTATAGATTCTTGTGAGGGGTGTAGTGTAGGATTTCTGCCTTCTGAGCAGAGAGTGCTGTGGATTCGAGAAATCAACTGCAAATCAGAGCCTAAACCAAGAAATGGTCATTCCAGGACTTGTTTCGGTCGAGAAAGTGAAGGAGATGGGGTTGATCTTAGGGAGGGGAAGCGAAGAATGTGTTGAGATTGTGAAGGTGTTGGCTATGTATGACTTGTATCGAAAGGCCTGGCGGCTTGCGGGATGTAAGCTATCGGTTCGGTGTTTGAATACGATTGTATCAACACTTGCCTCATTTGCCTGGGACTTGTTCTGTTGTTTGGAAATAGGGCGGAGAACCTATTTATACAAGTCATTTGAGCCTTATTCACGTCTCTCGTGGTAAGTGGGGGAAGTGGAGTGATGGAGTAGTGGAGTTGTGTGTTGGTTTTACACGACCAGTCTTGCCCACTTCTCCTGTCATCTCTAACCGTCCATGACTTCCTGACACGTTCTTGTGATGGCGCGTTACACGTTTGCATCTTTAAACCGCAGGACCAATACCAAGTATGTATACTCCGATTTGTGACATAATTGATGTCTCGAGTGTGTGGATCGTGGGACTCACGAGAAAGTAGCATGTAATGCTAGACTAAATAACTAAATTATTTAGGAAGTCGATACTTGTGAAGTATCGTGTGTATTGTCTGGGATCTTGAATCGAGTATATTGACATGTATGAAGCATCGATGTTTTTTTTAAGGATTAACGGAGTAAGTCACGAATTTAGCGTCTTAAAATAGCATCATGTCCCGCCATCTTCGAGTGATCGTTTGGAGGCTATACGTGGAAGACCTGACTTGACCGATCACTCCATGTGGAAGAGTGGGGGACGGTGATTGTGGTGACGCCTCATTGATAGCCTAACTTATGTCTTAGGCTCTACGTCCAAGCTGGCGAATTTGGACGGATGAGATGACTTGAAGCCCTCATCTGCGGCCAGCTCGGATTAGGGTTTAAGAGGTACGCAAGTTCCTGCTTCGCCTTGGTCGAATCCAAGCATGGGAAGTGCTTTATAGAGGACCGATGGGGCATGTGTGTAGACGACATGCTGGTTTCCATGTCTATACTTCACTACTATCCCACGAAGGTGCGATCTAGGCCACTCGAGTTCACCAGGTAAATAAGAGTGGGCTTAGAGATTGATTTTGCGGCAGGGAATCATGTGCGCAAAGGATCCTAAAGGGGCGTGGCATGCCACATTCAGGGCGCGCGAATCAAGGTGTATAGCCAAGTTTGGTCTTGGCCGACCAGGTATGGAGATAGGTGGGCCCACAGTGAACGTGTTGTTACTTACCGGACCTGCTTAGTCTATTCCTGGACCCTTCATTCGTGTAGGAGAAAATGGACGCTCGTGATCGCGACACAAACCCTAATTAGGTTTTGGATCAATCGTGTGTACACGACTTCAACCTAACGGTTTGGAAAGCTATGCTCCTCCTTTGGGGAGGCCAGGCCATGTGGGGCCCCACATTGGGCGGTGGTGATCACGCCAATACCAATGCGATGGTTAGGGGTCTGATCTAAGCCATCCAAACATGCCGGTGAAGTTGGATGGTCGGGATCGTTTTAAGACCCTTGGTGGAATTTCCTACGACCCTTAAAGCATCACGCCGGCCAAACTTTGGGTAAGCGTTTGCTCCTTATTGGCTAGGTCGTGAGATGGTCGGCTATGCAGGTAGAAAGGGGGCCCGCCGGTGTTCATAACGGGTGCTTGTCCGACCGGAATGGGGCGTCCGCGCCAAATCGCCGGAAAAGATGAACGGACGTGATGGATTTGAGGCTATAGTGAAAGCCTTTTTGTCTGAGCTCCTCCAAGACGCTTCATACCAGCTTAAACATCCAACTCCAGGCTGGTGTTTGGTGGTTGTTTGGAGGGCGTGACTTGTACTTGATCGGTGATGGCATTAAGGGGACCGCTGGTGGTCATTGCTGTGGCTGCTTGCTCCGGTTTGTCTAGGCTAGTTAAATTGTACGGCCAACTTGCGTGGTCATGATGGTTTCTGAGACTGACATGGACAGTCTAGATTCAAGAATATGCTCAATCGGGCTAGTATAACACACCGAGAGTTGCAGCCCGTAAGGGTATTTCGCACATATTTTATTACTAATGCTTGGAGGTTCGTGTTGCTTTGCTGAGAACAACACTCAGTCGTCATGCCGCACAAGAAATACAAGGTTGGTCATGCATTAATTAATAATGTCAGTAAATTCAAGGTATATGGGATTGTTTCCACATGCTCCAACTTTGGATGAATTTCGTGTATTTAATTCATGAATCTTGGGATTGTTGCCACATGCTCCATTTTAGGTGAATTAGTAAAGTGAAAAAGTATTCATCACTCATTAATGGATTTATCTTTTGCAAGACGTTAGAGCATAATTTTGGCTTTTACAATTTTAGCCTTAAATGAAAATCCACCATCAACAACATTGTTTTGGGTTTAGACTAAGTTTCTCACCCACTCGCGAAATTACTGAAATCGGCGTAAAACTGATTTTCACCCTCAAAAAATTGGAGACCACAGCGGGAGGATTGATCTTTCGGTTCTGATATCAATTTCGACTTTCAATCTCATCTTTCAATCCCAACTTCAACATGGTGGAACTCGAGATGCGGATCATTTTGCGAGCCACGAGAACACTAACACGAGAATCTGGTCCTTGGTGTTACGCTCCTTCTGCGGCATCACTATGCCACCTCTGAGCCCAACATCACTTAAAGCTCTCCTTCGGTGTTACACCACCGTCACACAGCGCAGCGCCGCCTCTAATGCTTCTACGCAACCCGCCAATCTGGCAACACCGAAAGCTCCTCTCCTCCGGGTGTTACACCACCGATCACTGTGGTCGGAGCTTCCGCTCCGCCCCTAATGCCTCGTCAAGCATGGAACCTCCGACTGCCACCCAGGGACTCCATTTACCCCGCCAATGGTGAGAAAACCGGAGGATCCATGAGGGAGACGACCCTATACCACCATCGCGATTTAATGGAACGATTGAAGGTCCTTGCTCGAGCCCAAACGGACATGGTCTCAATGATGTGATTTTGAAGTTGTTGTTTGTAAAGTGGTAAGAAAAGTATCGTTTTCTCAGACTTGTAAAGATTAGTTTTTAGACTCAAAGTAAAATAGAAAACTCAATCAAAGTTGTTATCAAGATTTTAAAAAGCAATCTAGACTCAGGATTCCACCATTGACCAATTAAGTGATTCAATCTAATCAATATTCATGCAATTCTTTGCATTTGAAGTGATTCTAAATTATTGCCTCTAGTAGATTTTAGAAGTAACAATTGTAAACACTAAGCATGAAACATCAAAAGTCTTAAACTAAGCATGCTCCATCAAATGAATCACAATCATTCAATAAAAATCGGTTCCAATATTAGTTCCATGCAAATAAGCATAAAAAAAATTGCAAAACTAATTAAAATAGAAATATACCATTTTTCATGGAACAATGGCTTCCTCCAGATTGCCTCGGTAAGGGGGTTTAGCTCCTCATGTTATTCCGTGCTCAAAATAGGTGTTCATATCTCCAAAGGGTGAAAAACAGAACTAATAAAGCGAGTGGGTTTGTCAACGATATAATTGTTACAACTCTTTACGGAGAATCGCCAAGGAGAGGAAAGCCCTAACGAAGTAATTGTTGGAAAATAGTTCTGAGTTTTTAAAGAAAAGGTGACGGTTATGTCTTCTTCTTCCTCACCTGAACGCAACTCACCCGCAGACTCCGGTTCTCGCGCTTCTTCCTTCACCCCAAGCTTGCCCCAAAGTCTCGACCCCTTTTCTATGGACCTCAACACTCTATATATATACAATACCCCCAAGAAAATACCGAGAATAACTTTCTTTTATCTCAAGTCTCGGGATTTTTTTATATTCCCGTAAGCTTCTGGCAGTTTTGTGAGTTGTAGACTTCCCAAAATAAGATAGATACGAATACAAAGCATACAACCTTCCTTTAACATGCCTAACTTCCAAAAATAAACAGAAAACTAGCTGAGAATAACTTCGCCTCTGTTTTTGTTCAAACGAAAGATTTGTCCCAAGTTAATCCAAGCTAGTGGACCTACCAACCCCCCGTTAAGTCAAAACAGGCCCAAAGCAAATGATTTGAGATTGAATCTCGAGAAAACACTTCCAAAATCCGCTCAAAAGTTTACGCCGGTGAGACAATTGGTTTCCTGTTTCATCACCAAACTCGATATCCGACCCAATTTGATCGATTGTAACACTTATACCAGTCTGTTTTGCTCCAACGGATCCATGCCAATACAATCCCGCCATTGAATCTCTTTGGAAGTCCCTCAAAACTTCGAACGCTAAACGGTTCTTCACTTTGCCCAGCAATTGTTCCCGCCAAATCTCGTATTTAAATTTGAGAAGATGAGTGCCCCTTATCCATTTAGAGTGCGAATAGCAAATGGTTTGCCTTAGTAATTGATGTGCCCCTTATCCAAATGGGGGTCGAATAGTAATTTTCTCCCACGAGCGCAAATACCACTTTTCGAGCCAATTTTCTATAAAAGCTTATTTCTCCAAAAACACCTACAAAAGACATAAAATACCAAAATAAGCAAAAATCAGTACTAACATTACAGAGAATTGAGACTAAAATAGACACATAAATGCGTCTATCAAATACCCCCAAACTTATTATTTGCTAGTCCCGAGCAAATCAAATCTACAAAATAAAATCTACAAAACTTATTATTTGTTTTTCTGTGGCTTAATCTTCAGCTCAGGCATAGCTCTGAGCTCTGCCAGAGCGTTCTTGCTCTGTAGCTTTGATTGTGAAGCTCTGGGAGCTGAATTCTTTATTGAGTGCAGTGCATTCTACTGTCTTTGCGATCTTTGTGCTTGCTTGCTTTGCAGACCGCTGAGCAAAGCCTAGGAGGCCAAGAAAAGCGCGAGGGAGCGAGTCACAAAGCTCCGAGCAAACCCGCAAACTCGGGTAAGTGACTCCATGACTCCACGAGAACATGTTAAACTAGCATACACCTTTTGTGACCTGTGTGAAACCACCTTGCTAGCCCCCTGAAGCTGCAAGTGTTGGGTCACAACTTGGAAAGCCAAGTCAGTTGAGCATAAACTGAGCATGATCCAAGCTGTGACAACCCATTTGCCCTGTACCCTATGTTTTCAAACCTGTTCCCTGTGCCTTGTATGCATGCTTGAGACCTTGTGTGAGGCATCTGCACCCTGCTGAGCCTGTTGAGAGTTACATTTGCTGAATTTGTGTTCTCTGTGCTGAGAGTTGCACACATTCTGCTATGCTCAACCATTTGCACAGTGACTTGTTGATACCCCAAGCCCTGAGCCATTAGCCCATTTTACATACCCTGCTTTGCATGATAAGCCAGTCATTGTGCTAAACATTGTTCAAACTTGCAATATCTGAAATTGGTGCAATCTGAGGCCTGAATTGTGAGCTTAGCCTGTGCATAACCAATCTGCCCTGGTGAGCCAAGTTGTGCCAGACCCCTGCAGTGCCCTGTAGTTGCAAGTTTGAGGTTCCACCTGTGGGAGCTAACCTGTTGAGCCCCTTATGCATGCTTGAACCCCTTGTGTTGTGTCATTTCTGTTCAGAGAGTTTGCACAAGCTGTGCTGTGTTGTGAGCTGCCAATCCTTGCTGTGAGTTGTGTGTTGTGTTGAAGTTGCAAACTGTGCTGTGAGCTGCACTAGTTCTGTGCTGTGCTGTGTTGCTCTTTGCCATCCTAAGCTGTGATGTGCAAGCACCACTTGTTCTAGATTGAAATTTCTCTCTTTGTGCAGCTTCAAATGGGGATCCTTGTCTCCCCACTTCGTTGCATTATATTGATCCCTCGCAAAAATTAAATCCTTACCAGCAGGTGAAATTACATCATATGAGATTCACGCCCTCGATATGTTTTAGAAGTCTTAGATGATTGCTCAACTTTTTTTGGGATCTTACACAGGCTATATCTAAAGTTGGAAGGGTGATCGAGTCCTCTGAGTTTGATCCGCGTGTTCTTGCATGGGGTTTTAGTGGGATACCTTCTGGAAATGTTGTGTCTGATTGTTTTGACTTGAATGGAAGTGCTAGTGAAACTGAGGTATGTTCCAATGCAATTAGGACACCCCTGCTTCAAAAAAATAATACTAATAATTAGGACACCCTCAATAAAATTTGTGATCTGTAGATAGTTTTTTTAGCACTCAATTTTAATGCTATATGCATATGTGCGAGAAAAAGTTTTTCATATTTATTTTGCACACGCATTTATGCATTTGTCTTTTGTTTTCTTTCAGGTTAAAGGATCAAAAGGAATATTGGCTGCTTATTCACATGCACAACAGACGATTAGTCTTGGTAGTCCTGGTGCTAGGTTTGGAAATCATAACGAAAGCTTCAGAACTCATGCATGACCAAACTAAGTACTGTGTACTAGTTATCATCACTGTAAGTTGAAGAAATTCTTCCACTCCTCTTGTCTTTCCCCTAGTTCCTTGCTTAACTACTGGTACATTGTTTTACTGTCTAGGCTGGTGGACTTGAGGATATTCAGGAATCTATAGATGCATTAGTGGGGGCTTCTCATCGTCCATTATCGATTGTTATAGTAGGTCTCGGTGAGGCTGGCTTTGAAAATATGGAGGTAACAGTATAAATGTTGCAAAAACTTTGTAGTTCCTTTTAGTTGGCAGTTTCTATACTTTTGTATACCAGTTTTTTTTCCTTATTGTAGACCCTGGAAATCAGATCTTTAAGATGTGTTTGGAATGAGCCTACACAATCCATTCACGTGGACAATACCAAGATGGCGAGATGTCAGTATAGAATGAGTTTTTGCATATCTAATTACGACTAGGAAAAAACTTAACCCTACTTTGAGCAACAAACGAACCCGACCCTCATTTAAAATGTTCCAAGATTGTCACGGACTCGGGGTAACCTGTGGGGGTGTGGGTATTTAGTATTTTTATTCAGAAATTGTATTAGTTCGAGATCTGAGGAGTCTGTCAGTAGGTTTTGCTTTACAGAAACAAAACGTCTGGTCATTCTTGTTAATAAAATGCTTCATAGAATAGAAAGCTATATTAATAACATACTGATTGCTAGCTTGTACTGTTGGGCAGATCTTGGATGCCGACAACGGAAGACCCTTAAAGAGTAGAACTGGACAGGTAGCTGCACGTGACATTGTGCAATTTGTTCCATGGTGCAAACTTCAGGGTGAGTACTTTGTTTGGTTGTTTTGTATATACATTATGAAGTTTGATTTGGTAGTGCAGCTAATATAAGGTTCAAAAAATATGTCAAATAACTACCTCACTGAATAATTACCAATAACATTAGATATTAGTGAAAACTATGGTGGTATCATTTTCAGCACATTCTTAAATTGACGGGCCTATATGTGGCATAAGCTGGTGCAACACTATGTAGTTGTCTAATAGTTGTTCATAATGCCTAGTTCTTCTGTTGTCGGCACCTCCACAATATCTTAATATCATCGGAGGATAAGTAATGCCCATACCTGAGTGACATGGTTGTTATGCTGTTGCATTTTCGCATCATCACTATCCCTCATACAACCACCAAATTGCCAACATACATTAAGGGATATCATTTTTGTGTTGTTGACAGGGAAGTCTCACATTCAGTTTAGGCATTGTTAAAGTTGAACATTCTCACTAGTATTAGCTTTTGTACATCTGTTCAATATCTGTTGTCTATAGTGAATCTCTCTATGCTAATTTCTTGTTTTTAACAACAATATTCTCATGACCAGGTGGTCAGATCTCTGTTGTTGAGGAGCTTTTTGATGAACTTCCTGGACAATTCTTGACTTATATGCGAAGCAGGGGTATTAAGCCACTTTGACCATTTAACACAGAATAAAACTGAGAAGTGTTTGGATCATCGAAGGCTTGGAGACAGTGTTGAATTGCCTTATCAACCCGAGACGTCCTTTTTTGGTGATATTGTATATATGTGTTGTGTATTCTCGAGTGACCCCTAGTACTCCAATGAGTTTTCTCCAATTAGAACGAGGGAATTAGCACGGAAGGTAAATTGTGGATAAATATTGTTTAGACTGAAATACTCTTACCAAGGTATTGCATTGTACAATTATTATGTCTCTCTTTCGGGAAAACTGTCATCATTCATCAACCTAATTTTTTTTTTTATTGAGGTTTGTTCAATTTAAACAAGGGGATATTTCAAAAATTATCATTTTAATTGGTTATTGTTAGTATGAGAAATATGTATAATTTGATAGCCATGTTTATATATTCGTTGTAGGTGTTTTAAAAAACTTTTCAATGGTATAAAGATATGAATATTCGTAGTATAGTTCGAGAGATGAATCATTTCTAAGTTTTAGTTTTTTGTTGCCAATCTATATAAGTATGGTCATAGTTCCTATATAGTTTTTTACATACATTACCGTATGCGGTTTTGTTATTTTGTGCATCCATGCATAAGATAAGAGCTAATCATTGGCATTGGAAACGAAAAAAGAAAACAGTAAAAAAAATATGAGAGGTGGTCTATTTTGCATTGGAGAAGGTAAATGCTCGTGGGATTTTTGAAATTTTCTCTATACAAGCGCACACTTTACCTTCTCCAATAAAAAATACATTAAAACTAATTTTAATGTTTCTAGTTTTCACCGAAAAACAAAGGATAATAAGGAGAAAATATGATTTTTGTTTGAGGAGAATTAGAGGTGAAACATGGAGAGATGAGAGGAAGAAGAAGAAGACTCTTATTAGGAAAATTAGTTATTCTAATCCATAGGTTACATAATATACATATAAATGGATAACCCATGGACCGCACATGCCGTAGGCCCTGTAACACTCCCCCTTGTGCGGTTCAATAACAAAACTTTATACATAGTGCTTCACATATAGTGCTTTGAATGTATTTCTTCAAATGTCGTTCTCTCCTTGATGACTTGTGCCGTAATCAATTTCCTTGTTAAAACTTTGACAAGGAAAAACCCAGTAGGACAAAACCTTGGTACAGTTCTTCACATGTAGTACTTCACATGTTGTCTCGTACTTTACATGTAGTTCATCACATGCAATATGATCTTCAAAGATCGATGAGTCTAAGTTAATCGCCTCGTTAAAACTTCGTCAGGAAAATCCAGAGGGACAAAACCTGACTAAAGAAAGAGAGTACAATATTAAGTAAACTTAGAGCATAGTTGGACTCGAATATGTTGCCTCATTAAAACCTTGACAAGGAAACCCAGTGGGACAAAACCTTGACAAAGGGAAAAGAGTACAACGTGACAGATGAAAGTAAAGGTGATCCGTTGCAGATGATCACTTTGCTTCTTTGAAGTTGATTAGTTGCCTCACAACTTCTTAGGCATAAAATCCTTCTAGAAAAGACAATATCCTTACTTGGGAAGTTAATTCCCTGTGTTTGTTGTTGTCTAATTAAAAACCTTGCCGAGCAACAAAACCCTGTGGGAAAAAATAACCTCAGTGAAGGAAAATATTTCAACACACCATTAGATGCTCCCCCTGATTTCAAACAGTTTTCATTAGTCTAATACAGTCAAAAGGAGTTTATCACACTTTACTTTGCTGACATGACAATGTTGTTGATTCTGGAAGTTACGTTGCTTAAGAGAATATCGCGTTTCATTTCTTTGATTCAGATATTTTCAGTAATATCAATGCGATCTTTATGTCTTCAACGTTCAACATACTTGATGTTTTAGTGTTGTCTCGCTAAAAACCTTGTCGAGTAACAAAACCCTTTGGGAAAAAACTATTCTCGATTGAAGGGAAAAAGAGTACAACACAACTTCAATTTCGAAGTAAAATATGTCGACATCATATCCTTGGATCCTCCCCTTGATGTCGGCATCTCCCCTGATTACTTTCAGAGTTGTTCTAGACAGTTCCTTTAGTCATATATATATTTCGAAAATGAATATCGGTAATGACTTAGAAAATAATCTACCATATCTCCCTCCGATTACTTTCGTTGGAGAAGAGATTACTGTTCCTTCATAATCAACAACTTTTGGATTGCACTTTCATTAGCATTCCTTTTAATGTCTTTGCAGGGATAAAACAAATTTATGTCAATGGTTACTTTTAAGTACATGATTACATTTACTATACCATTCCAATGACATTGTGTTGGTGCTGAGCTATATCTAGCTAACAAGTTCCTTGAGGATGCAAAATTTTATCGAGTACATTATTATACTAAGTACAACAATGCGTCTATTGTACTTAGATATGGGAATTTCATCTCCCAACACATCTTCGTCATCTTCCTTTAGACGAAATGGTCACTTACTTACATTTGAACCTCGACTAATCATGGGAGTGCTATCAGGATGCATGTCTTTGTTAAATTTCCTGACAACTTTAGACATATGCAAACAAGTGGAATAATATACCCCAAGCTCAATATTCGATCGAGCTTTCCCTAGATTTTTCATCTCAAATTCGGATTTTAAATAGCTTTTAAGGTCTCTTAGTACATCAAGAGTACACATCATGTCTGTAACATCAACATAAATAGCTACAATTCCAAATCAGGAACTTTTTTATGAACACGCAAGGAAAAATAACTTACTTGTCTATCCCCTCCAAACCAAATAGCCACTTAGACGGGTATACCGCTTTGCCTGATTGCTTCAATCTATAAGTGAGCGTTCTATCTAACTGCAAACGCACTCTGTGGTTCAAAGTCATTTGATTTGGGCAACAAAAGTCTATGAAATACTTTTGTAAATATATTCTATCTCTTGATTCTTTCAGAGATATGTAATAACCACATATATATCTTTGCATTTCAAGTCCTTTTGAAATTACCAAGCTAACTAAGTAGTGGTACTCTATAACGTTCATTACAAGAGAACAATTCGGGGCTTTGTGAGAAACCTCGCCACAAGGTGAGTCTTTGTACTTTAAGACTACTTTATTCTCATTAGGCTCTATGAAAAATTAATTATGTATGTCCAATAGGCTTTACACTTGGTTGGTTAGATCTACCTCACCAAATACCTGTATATTTGTTAAAGAACCAAGTTCTACCTGGATTGTGTAGGCCAAATATGCTATTTATTTGAAATTAATCAAAATAAAGCATAGTTCAATCTCATTGTGCTCTACTTCTGGAGCAACTAATTATGGATTATATCATCACTGTGCACGCATGATCCTTCCATTGACTCATGTGCATTCTCGAAATCCGTCAGGATTTCATTGTTCTCTATAATCATTTAAAACTTCGGAGTGTCCTCCCATTTGATTCATGGACATATTCAGAGACAATATTATGAGATGATTTCTGATGATATAAATAAGTTGTGCCTTACTCACCTACTTCCTTTCTAGGTGAGCATTAATCGAACCAAGCGGTCTCTCCAACTTCCTTTATGGAGCCACGGCCTCAACCACACTTCCACTAAGTGTAGTTGTAACACCTTAGTCTATGGTGTATATCCCTTCTTGAGGATTTGTAACTTTGCAGGTAGGTTTGTAGCTAGTATGTGTGATCTCATCACTTTAGCAACATCAGTGTACATTCTGAAAATCGAATATTCTTTATCACTTCACATTTACATTTGTGGAGTATAAGAATCAATATGAGACATGGTGAAACACACCACGACAATTCTGCTGTTCCCTTAGAAAATACTTTTTCTTATCTCCCCCTAACGACGGGAAGACTGTCTCACTAAAGTGATAAACCGCAAATCTAGCAGTAAGAGATCTCCTGCCAAAGGTTATAAAATGCGGATAATTGTTGAGATTAAATATCCAACAAAATTACTTAATCATTTTCGTGACCCATCATAGTACGATGTGGACTCGTAATGGCACATATATAGTGCAACCAAAAATGCATAAGAACACAAATGTCATGCTTAAATCCAGTTACCAACTGGAGCGCAGAAAAGGTTGACTAATATTGGGTTCTACAAAAATTAAGTAAAGATGCGCGTAATATTGCATATCCCCAAAGCAATAAAAGGTAGGTTGATACGCATAACCTATTCCTTAGACACCATCTGTAACCTTTGATGGTAGTCTCTGCGAGACTATTGGGTATAAGATGCTCTATATTTATCCTATTAAACATGCAATATTCATCAAGTCCTTTTGATGTAAATTCTCTAGCATTAACAAGGATGGTTAGCCTTTACACTTTGCATTGTGTAGTATGTGGTAGGAATTTTCAAACACAAATTTCTTGGGGACTATGACTAGTCCAAAATGTCAAAACATTCACCGATCCATCAGTCACTTTAATGGTCCGGGCATTCTCGTATGAATATTTTTCTAAATTTCACCTTGTTATCTTTGTAATATGGATTGTTTACCATTTGCATCTTAGGATGGTCTCGATCTTTTTTTACCTGAAGACTTTGTAAAATGAGTGATATGCTCTCTTACTTAAAAGCATAATGGGAGGGAGGAGGGGGTTGTACATCTGGTACTTTAGAAAACACTTATTGAGAGATATGACGTCACTTTGCATTCTGTCAATATTTTTCCCATTTTCGTTCACTCAAATAAAGTGATATTTGTATGAGTTCTTCAAAACAATCATCATGTCACAACCAAAGTTTCTTTATGGTTATGCCCAAAGCTTTGTATGAGTCGGTTTCCAACATTTCATCGTCAAATTGGTATGATTCAATAATCCAAATATTATAGTGAATAACATTGCACTAGATTGACTCATTAGTTTCTCTAAAATATATTTCCTTCCAAATATATTAGAGACTATAAAAGATGCAATCAATTACATTCTCATCATTTTGTTGTTCCACATGATATCCATATGCACTGGTTATTGGGAATTTAACAAGGTGTGATTATCTCTTGGTACATCTAGAGATTTTGCTACGTCTTTCTTCTATCTTGAAAAAAAAAAGCAAGATCTTTGCGCTCGATAAGATAGTCAATTGGTAGGGCAAAGTTCTTGTTGCCATTAAAGTTGATGTGAAAATTGGTTGTTACTATGATACACATACACATTATATTGTATATACCAACACCTATGACAGGTGCATTTCCAACTCTTTTATTTACGATGAGATCTAGAATTACATTTTATTGATCCCATGTTCAATTGATACCTATACTTTGGTGTCATTACTGCTGGGAAAAAAATAATATATATATATATATTTTTCATGATATATATGTCCCTTTTCACATGCTTTATATGAGTCGGTACGTCTAACCCTCATTACGTAGGGGTTCTTTTCATTTTCAATTTTGCTACATTTAGCTTAATTTGAGAAATTTCTTTATCTCAATAAGCCAAGAGAATCTCACTACACATGTCAACCACTTACTTTAGGTTGGATATATTATTAAAGATAATTCTCTTGTTGTCATACTTCAACATATACCGGTTCGTTAGTATTATGGATGAAGTAGAGAAATGAAAATTTTATGACTCATATCATCTTTTGTGAGTTCTTCCAAAAAAATTTTGGAATACATGTGATTTTATTTGAACGTATGTTTTGAAACTATTGAAAAATTAATAGTCGAGCAAGTG
This sequence comes from Papaver armeniacum, assembly GCA_023531295.1. NCBI lineage: Eukaryota > Viridiplantae > Streptophyta > Magnoliopsida > Ranunculales > Papaveraceae > Papaver > Papaver armeniacum. The sequence continues at coordinate 17,578 of JAJJWW010005108.1, forward strand.
GATACATTCCACGGAACATTCAAAAAATTTGGGAAAATATCAAGTATCCAATAATGGTGCTCAAGTACTTCAACTATATCCAATATCAAGTGAATACATTGGAATTGAGTTGGTACAACCAATTAAACAAAATACACCATTCAACTATATCCAATATCATATTCAAGAGAACAAATAGCATTAAGACCAAAATTCTTAATGATTAAGATCAATAAAAATAATTTAAATTGACCGTTTATGGACTTATCTTAAGACAAAAATAAAAACTAGGCATATTCTCAAAACAAATAAATAAGCTTAGCAAGTACTCAATATAAAAATAGCCACATTAGTTACATACCTCAAGCTATAGTTCCTGCTATACATACCCAGAACCTGAACCAAAACAGCCTTGGTCGCGTACATCCCACAGCCAGAACCGGATTGGAACAGGGCACAGCTGGAACGGGCCTGGTTGGAATGGGACTGGTTGAAACGGGCCTTGTTGGAACGGGTAGCTATTCAGGAAGAACAAATCACCAACTCACCCACTTTTGATAATGGCGTGTTGGAAACAGAGATCACTTCCACTTCTTTTATGCGAGCCCCGCTCTCGTTTCCCTTTGCTATCATGAGCCAACTATTCAGAAGATTCCATTTCATTTTTTTCTTTTCCTCGGAATCCAAACACACGAGATTGGATTTTCACCCAAAAACGGGAGAAACGCAAGCGGCCGGGATCACGAACGGGAGATTTACAAGGACAAAATATGGATTTCCTTCTCCTCTGTTCTCTGATATGAGAATTAAAATCGCCCCTATGAACAATCCCACGTACAGAAATACGGGATTAAAAAAAAAAAAAAAAAAACTAAAAGAAACCGTCGGTATTCGAATACATAATAATTATAAACTATAAAGGGAATCATTTGTATTGCTATATAAGACAAATCAGGATCAATTCCTAATCAAATTTCACGCCCAATTTTTTTTTTTTTTTTTTTTGTTAGATTTGTTTTAAGCATCACCCACAATTGTGATTAGATTTTTTAAAACATCATGTCCAAATAATATATGCGAAAATCAAAGAAAAAATTGGGAGAAGAAAATAAAAATAAAAATTAGATCCAACTTATCTTTTTCTTCCTTTGTGATGATTTCTCTTTTCAGATGCGACTTATGATGATGAAACTCATCGATTTTGATCATCGGTCAGGTTGTTTTCCAAGAACAAGAATCAGTTGGTTAGAGCTTCACGCTGATAACGTGTTTGAGGAGAATTAGAGGTGAAACATGGAGAGATGAGAGGAAGAAGAAGACTCTTATTAGGAAAATTAGTTATCCTAATTCATAGGTTACATAATATACATATAAATGGATAACCCGACCGCACATCCATGGGCCGTAGGCCCTGTTACAATTTTTTATAAAATCCATGTTTTTTTCTTAATACTAGTTTTTCACCCGTGCGATGCACGGGTCTGTTTCTTATTTTTAGAAATTTTGGATATATATTTTAAAATTAATTTCGTTAATAATCAATAAACGATATGTTTGCCCGAGCCGAATTCATATTCTTAAAAGGTTAGCCAATTTTTCATTTTTTTTACATAAAAACATCATGCAAAGATGAAATTAGGGTAATAAATGAAGTCAAGTTGGAGTGCTTACGAAAATTGTGAGCAAGAGGAACACCCGGACCTTCTTCAACTTCTTCAACAAATGTTACTGCGCCACCCACCAACCCACCGCCTACCAGTAATCTTAGACAAAATTAGAACAAATTATATAATCTAGGAATCAATTTTCTGGAGATTGTTTAAAATAAGCCATCCTATTTTTTAAGTTAGCCATATTCTTTTGTGACTATATGACATCGCCAATGAGTTGTGAGTCTGATCGGGAAAGGAAGCATGTCTTGTAAATATTTTAGAATTTGAACATTCATAAAATAAATTAGAAATGAATTTACAAATCGAAAATGCTTCATGTACACTCGGTTATACACCAATTTGTGTCACTATTTGTTGTTTTTTTTTACTGGTTAGACATAGCTTTTGTGTGAGAAACACTATTCTTAAGAGGGTTCACAATTTCTAGATGGAAAGTTTTAATTGTAGATCGATATTGGTTAATTAAGATTTTGGTTCGAGTGTTTAATGTATAAGAACTCCCAATACTTGGGCTTATGGGCTTGGCTCTTGAGCGTCAAAATTCCTATTTAATCACTTGCGTCTCGACACAAAGAAAAGGCTTAGATCTCGAGTTTATAAAATTTGATGTTATCTTAGTAGGGATAAGATGGTTTGAATGGCTAATTGAAAACCTTATGAAAATATTAATATTCAAGGGAAATATGAGGCTGCGATAGATGCTTTGCATCAAGGTTGTCTTTGGTCCTTTCACCCCATTTGGTCCTCCCAGAGAAGAGGTAAACTATTTTACTTTTGGTCTTTCAACCTATTGGTCTTCCAATAAAGGTACCTATAACCCCAATTTTTCCAAGCCTAACAGCATTGTCATTCTTTTTATAATTATACATGCATGGATGCTATGATTTTGATTCATTCATCAGTCTTGAACCTTTTAATATTACATCACACATCATTTCATAATTCATTTAGAAGTCCAAATTATTAGCGAAGCAGTCTTTGTAGATAAATCTTCAAAAGCACCAGAGAGAAACTTCGAGGGGCCTTTGGAGCCAAGCCGAAAATAAATCCATGGATTGAGCGGAAATATGAGATATCTTGGAGATGAATTCAGAGCAGTTTTTTTATAGTGCCATTGGCAATACCAATAAAAAAACATCGAGCAAATGAAATAGAAGAACAAAACAGATTTGCCAGAAGCTCCTAACGATTGCTATTTTCAAACCAATAAATGGTATTTACTCATAAACACAAGTATGTGCACGTTTCAGCACTAAAGTTGGAGGAAAACAAATTTGTGCACGTGGGATTCTGAAATGAAATAATATAATAACAAACGTGTGCACTGGACTGGACGTATGAGCAAATTACAATAAGAATCAAATTAAATATGTCTAGGTTTCATTCTGAGATATTGAGAAATACCCTCATTGTTAAAAGTTAAAAAAACACCATATGTATTATACTTGTACACATCAGTGGAGGTGGAAATGTTCTATTCCAAATAATGCAGTTGTGTTTCATAGAAATATTCAAAATGAATGCAAGTTCATATTGTACTTTTTAACTCCATGATCTTGTTTTTTGTAGCTTTAGCAACAACTTCAAACTTCAAATATCGTTGGGAGCTCAACCATCTAAACAGATACAAATGTAAAAGTTCATCATAAAATGTAAAAATCACAAAAAATGCATTAAAATAGACATACAACCTGGGACATTTTAATAAGAAGTCTCGCATCAGAATGAGATTAGCCAACAGCCACAAATCCCAGAGTATCCACCTATTAAGTGCCATGTCAAGGGTAGAAAGTTGAATAGCAGTGGAGGAGACGCATATGGACAACAAAATCTGGCGCAGGTTTAGTTTTGTAATCCAAATCTTGCCCATGTTTTCCAACTTCATAAAACCTATTTAAGTAGTAACATTATATTTTCTACTGATGTCCTTTTTGATGGCAACAATTGTGTTGTTTCATTTTGAATTTTTTTTATGAATTTTAAAAATAAGAATATTAACACCATTTTCCAGAATTCGTGCAAACAGTATCAAAGAAATCAATGAACTTGTTACTGCTGTGGGAGTGCTCGAGTTTTGAAACCGTGTTGATATTACATTGCACAAAACTAAATAAGTGAGCATACTGTCTCAAACAAAATTGTTGGAGGTTATCAAACTGAATACCAGGAGTATAACTTACCTGCAGTAATTCACCCATGTGCATCGCAGACATCGTCTTTTTGTTCAATTTGTGAGCTCTGTTACATCCATTAATTCCTTCAACTCCTGTTGGAAAGAGTCTCACTCTCATATGTCTAGTCACCCTACACTTTCTTGCCTTCCCGAAGCCCTCATCCAAATCATCAGCCTCCGGTCTCTTTTTTTTTTTTTGAGACGACAACCTCAAACCTCTCTAAGGCTTATTGAAACTTGGATCTACTAAAGACTAAAAGTTGTATTTCTCCAGTATTTTATGTCAGCAAAAAAAAAAAAAAAAAACACTAACAAATTCTTAGGGTGCCGCTATAAGTAATCAGTAGACCATCTAAGAAGATCAGAAACCACACTTACCACAATAGTCGATGTCTCTGTCTCGCCCCTTAGTTTTTGAATCCATCTAAAATACTCATCATATTTGGTTTTTGAATCTTGATAAATGTGTCAGAAAGGAATTACACATAACATCCCATAATTATTATTTGTAACTCTAATAATGTTGACCATGGTTATTTGTAGTCTGGTTACAATAAAACAGGGTTAATGTTTGATTTCTCAAGACCATCTTTGCATTTAGAAAAGTTGAAAGGCACCATAGTTCTGAAATTCTAAGAGTTCCAATACGGATAGGCTAAGATAAGATGAGACCAAAAAAAAAAAAAAAAAAAAAACCGACTGATGCCAAAATGTAATATAATGAAATGGGAATTAAGTGAATATTCATCAAGCCTTTTATATAAATCCGAATGTAAGGTAGTCTAGCAGAACCTGCAGGTTCTAACTGCAGCGTGAATCTACAAAATTTAAATCACAAAAGTAGAAACTCAAAATCTAGAAAGTAAATTGCAGAAGACAACTGATATCATATATGCAAAAGAAACTTTGGTTATGTTGATGCTGAATGTGAAACTTACCACTACCAGTTTATCATCAACTGAAACTAAAGTCTGATTACTTTTCAAAACCTGCAAAAATTAATATATGTAGTAAGTACCCCTATAGTGTTCATAAGCAACAAATACATTTGTTAATAGCTTCACCAACAAATACATCTGTTACATGCAAGAATTTAAATTCATATGATTGGAACGACACTAAGATATACCTCCAGTACACCCTATCAAGTCCTTCCGCAACTATAATTTTCCCATCATGATCAACTGCCTAACAACATAAATTATAAAGGGCGCTAAAGTATGGAGCTTCGTTAATCCCTGTTGCATCCAGCTGAAACCACATACCAAGTGTTAGATTTTACAAATTCAAATCAATGAATATGAATGTAAGAATCTTACTAAGCAAATGCATATATAAGCTAAAAAGTTCATTAGACAAAAACCACATACCAATTGTTATATTAACAACCCATATCCTTTCTAGGTGACAAATCCTTGGTTGGTGACTCTGTGACATCCTTGGCCATTACCGTTGGTCCAACATGCATCGAATCACTTGCCAAAATTACAAACGTATTGACACATTAGAAAGAATCAAAAAATAATTGCGTGAGGTCCCCGCACACTATAATAACTACTAATACGAAACTAAGACGTGAGCGGGGAACTACACCACGGAGCTTTTTATAGTACAATTAATCTTGTTAGTCACGTACATCAACATACACAAAAGATTTTTGATGGCTATAAAATCGGAAATGTAAAGCCAGAGACAATGAATACAAGGAATGATCAAAACGAAAAATAGTTGCAGAAGGAAACATATAAAGTGCACCTCTTGTGATATCTGCAGGAAATAATCTAAAACAAAACCAAAAATCAAGAATTGCGTCCTATTAATATAGGATTTGAAAGCTATAGACCCAAGAATCCGTTTCCTAAAATCATTCTTCATAGTGCTTTTTTATTTCATGGCTTTGAAGATATAACCAAAACCTAAAGTAGCAAAAAGAAAATGACTAAGAGAGTAAGAGAGTACACCACCCTCACAGGATCGGCTCCATCGAGTAACCCGATTTTGAGTTTCGTTATTTTGGGAATAGCTCAAGCGAAAGAATGCAAAGCGAGTAAAATTTTATCCGAGTTGTTGTATTCATGGTAGAGAAGTAGCACCAACCAAAAAAACTTTTCACTATATCTGCAAAACCAAAGACAACCGCATATCAGACTAAGAATCATAATACTGGAACCCTAAAAAATAAATCAAATGCGAAGCAAAGAATCGGAAAAGACAACCGCATAATCATAAAAAGTGAAACCCTAAAAAATAAACAAATCCAAAGCAAAGAAGCAGCATTGAATGAGTGAGTCTTGGAGCTCTTATATACAGAGAGATGGAAAACAATTTTTGGAATGAACGTTATATTTACCAATAAAACCTAAAAATATTATTTTGTCTTTGTATTTTTGGCATATTTTTAGGAAAATATCCCAAAATCTTAATTTAATACTGTATTCTTGATTAGCAGTATTAAAGTTTATATGTATTAAATTTTGGATATTAATATTTTGATACTTGACAATCAAGAAATATTTTGTATCATTCATATTTATTCTTATATTTATATTTTTGGATGACCACATTATTTGATGCAATAATTTGTCCCAAGAAATATTTGTAATCTTACATACGGATTTTTTTTTTGTTTTGTTTTATTTTCTTTTCTTTTTTTATGGGAAAATTAATAATTGGAAAATTAATTTGAAATCCTTTCGTTGTTGCCTCCTGCTCTTTATCTAACTTTTTTTATTATCTTGTTCTTAGATTTTTTTTTTTAATGTTATGTATTGTTTGTCACAATATTCTTATTAACGATTGTTTACGATTGTTTGTTTTCGACTATTGTACAGGATTATTGATCAATTTTATTTGGCGAGAGAGAAAGCAAATTTTAATCTACATGTAAGAATTCATAACTCTACCCAGTTTTGTTTTAGATTTTAATCATTGATCTAAAATTGATCATTTTCTTTTAATTTCATTGGAATTGTAAATATATATTGCAGTTAGTGTTAGTTTTATTATCATTTTCTTGCGACTATAAAATTTGTAACTGGACAATGGACACTGGGAACTTATTATTATTGTTGTTGTTTTATGATCGATTTAATTTTGTGATCTAATCTTGATGAAAAGTACATTTTTTGATGCAATTTTATTTTAATTATTTGTAAAATAGGCCAAATTGAAAAAGTGAAAGTATCACTTTTCCAGAAACGGAGGGAGTAATAGAAATAATTATTTTCTATCCGATTTTTATATTGTTTTTTTGGTAACATCAATCTATTGATTTATTTAAAAAAAAATTGAAAAATGTTTTCCTGTCCAAAATCTAAAAACATTACCAAAAATAAATAATGGTAGGGCCAGAATCAACCAGAAGCTCCGGTTAACCACAGCGCTCGAAAAAACTCTATTTTTATATAGAGAATAAGATATTTGACTTCTTCGTCTATATAACTTGGACGGAAGGAATACTTATTATTATCCATACGAGTATAATTGTAAAAAATACTTAACATTACTCTTCTCTCCTCTTTGCCTTAATAATCGTCAAACTTGAATTAGGTCTCCTACCCTAGGACATAGGGAGTATCATTTTTACTCTCCATTGCTACATCTCCATTGCTACAAAAATAAGTCACAATTTATTCAGTGTCAACATTATTTACACTAGTATAAGACATACGACGATCATAAAACCGTTTCGTTCCAAATAAAATAAACTTATTGACATTTTTCGACACCATGCATACATACCTAGATTAATACCACAAACTATTGGTAGTTTCCAACAGAATTACATTAGAAAAAATACTAAGTAGCTTAGCGATTAGTACTGTACTATGTTGTACCGGACACTCCAAGAAAGATGTCGTAACCAGTTTGGGACACACGAGCAGACACCACGGTTACTGACACTTCTCGACACTTGATGGACACGCCACATCACGTGTCGCGTAAAAATTGATATTGGACACTTTGTGGACACCAATAGGATACTTTCGGACACGTCATAAATGAATTATTTTGGTTTGGAAAATCAAAATAAACTAAATTTGACGCTAATTTATTTTTGTTTTAGTCAAATCCAAGCATTATTAATGGAAAACTTTACCATTATCACATTAGTATTAATTTTATATAATTAGTAATCAAATATTTTAAAAATAAGAGTAATTAATTTGTTGTGTAGCTTGTAGTAATGTTTCATTTTAATGATGTGAGTAATATATATATATAACGTGTCCCCGCAACCCGATTTTTAGAGATTTGTCATGTCCCCGTAACCGTGTCGTGTCGTAACTGTGTCCCGTGTCCGTGTCCGTGCAACATAGGTACTGTATAACTTAAATTCAGAATACCATTTACTCCCTCCGTTCTTAAATAATAGGCTGGTTTCTATAAATAAATGTTTCAAAAAAATAGGCTGGTTTCCTAATTGGGAAAGTCAAATGTTACTTTAGTTTTCTGGGACCACTTTTCTCTTAACTTCTTTTGATGACAAGTGTCATGGGGACCATTTCACTTTGCTTCTTTTGCTGACAAGTGTTATGGGGACCATTTCACTTCACTTCTTTTATTGACAAATATCATTAGGACCACTTTCAATGATTAGTTCTCTTAATTTCCTTAATTTTCTCAAAAACAAAGCCAAAGATATTACAAAAGAATGAGAGGAGTACACTAATGTGTTGCAAAGTTAGATGTCACGAATTTAGGTTTCAAGACATTAAGTTACTCCCTTACAATAAATGAAGGTCCAATGTATAAAAATGGGCGTGTCTTTGTTTTCCAAACATGAGAAGCCAGTACTACATCAAGTGACCTGCCAACTTGTCGTTAAGATTAGTAGCTTCCCGGAATTAAAACCAAAGGTTTGAAAAACACCCGTTTTAATTTACATGGTTCAGTGGTTCAAGCAATTGTTGTACATGGTTTCTAAACTTACAATAATGACTACAATGCTTTGTACACCAAGACTTGATAAGCTCATATGAGACCAATTAAGAAAAGCACTCTAAATCCAAATCTTGGCCACACTTCTCGATTCGGCAGTAACCCTATGCTAGTGGATGAGTTTCTGAGTATAAGAAGTGGTGTCCGAAATTCAAACATGCTCAAGAAAATGTAGTTATTTACTATTCTGATACTTATCATGCCAGTCTACCAATAATGTTACAACAAAATGCTAGTATGAACCCCTGTCCCGGTCGATAAAAAATTAGCAATGTTAGAGAAAAAGGTTAAGTCCCACCTCCTCTACATTTCCACATGACAAACCAAAAAGCAATCCATAGAAGTTATTATGACCCATGACATCTGTATTTGTACCGATAATATAAGCTACAGATCTTGAAGCACATACTTGACGTTTAACAACCTCCTCATTGTAGTATAAAGACAGAAGTTCCCTGAATGAGGCCTCCTGTACGGCAGCCACAAAACGGAACTTATTAAAAGATCATAGCTTATCAATTACTAATAGTCTAATACTAATTAACCTATATCAAATCACACAATTGATTCCTCCTATGAGAACGAATCTACATACTTGAAAGGATTTTATATCTCAATCTTGATCAACTTAAAGTAATTAGGTGGAATTCCACAAACAGTTGTAAGATTTTGCTTATCATGTCATCTAATATCACTAATGAAGTCTCTTAAACGCCAAGGAATAGCAGAGGAGTTATGGTGAAGAATTTTAACTATGTACAAAGAGTTACCTTGCAAAATGAGGTTTTGAACATTTGAGGACTTTGTTTAGATTATTGCCACCTAAAAGCACGCGCCTCGCCACCAGTTGGTCATTCTAGTGAAGCAAGTAAGCACCCACCTTGTAGATGCCATCATGGTCGTAAGTGTTGGAAAATATATGATGAGTGCCAAATATTGCATATTTCTACATCTATTTATTGGCATTTAACTCATCTTTTGTGCTGTAAACCGAGATATTATCCCATTCGTATTTTCCTTGTTTTCAAGAATAAATATTTGTACTAATTAATTTTGTATTTTTAGGTAATAAATAAAGTTCGGAGAAATTGAGGAGCCAAAAGAAAGAGAAAATTGGAGGCAAGCGTCTATGGAAGGCCAAAGCTCGCGCGCGCCGCGGTTGCAACCCAACAAGGAGCAACCCATTCACAAGACATGGGCTTGAGCAGTCCAAGACCCAACCCACGACCCGGATCCGAGCCCGTCCCTTCCGAACAGAGAGATCTCGCCCATCTGCATCCAACGCTCGCTCCACATGCACATCATTTCTCGCTGCTCCCGCTCAACACCAAAACCGCATATATCCTGAGCCGTGAGATCTTCCAATACCCTAGATCCTACGGTCGCTCCAGCTTTCCCATCTACCCTCGCTACATCCGCCCAACACCACAATCCCCAATACCTACACCCCTTCGACCAAAACCAGTTCTCACTTCTTTTCTCTTTCTTCTCCGACACCAGCAGAGAACACCCTACCTTCTCCTCCCCCGACCATACCAGAGCCATCACCACCACCTCCACCTCCTGACACCCCAACAACCGCATCAGTAGCCACCGCCCCCTCTCCTTTCTCAAGTTATCTCTTTCATAGCTTCTCCAACCCTAGAAGCTAGGTTAGAGATAATTGGAGCTAGGGTTTCCTCCAACATCACATCAATGGTCAGAGACGAGACAAGGCAGAGAAATCAGGTTTGGGTCTTTGTGTAATTGATAGTTTGAGTGATTTGTGAGGTATAAAAGGTAGTTCTTCTTGTGAGAGAAAGGATAGTCTTTTTTAGGGTTTGAGTCTTTGTAATTTAATTTGAATTTGTTTTATTTTGCATGATGTTCTAATTCACCCGCTAGGGTGAAGATGAAACTATCTAATTTAATGTGAAAGTCATCGAGTCTCAATTTGTTCTTATTATGAATATTTCTTAGTGATATAGCTAGTTAGTGAACTAAAATTACTTGTGATCAATGGTACTGTAAGAAGACCATTGATACTAGGAGTAATTAAGGGGAGTTAGCTAGACAATTTCCATCTGAAGCCTTCAAGGAAGGCATGAGAACAAAGAGAGGCTTTGTATTACCTTAGCATAGGTTAGAGAGTGAATTCTATCACCTTAGTACCTTCAACAACCTGTTTACACTTCATTTGTCGCCTCGGTTTAGAGTCACAACTCCAACTCAATCGTATCGACAACCAAAAGCAACAACATTTGATACACACCTCTAGAATTGATTAGGAAAGCCCTTAGATCAACTTACACACACACCATTTCTCGAGGATCGACTTTGTGCTTGCCCCGTGTTGCAAAACAACACTTTGTGCACTTGCGATTATAATTGTAGGTAACCTTTAAAAGCCTACCAAGTTTTTGGCATTGTTCAGACTTAGCGTGTCGTGTTGATTATTGTTTACTTCACCGAATTCTAACTTACCTCTATCACATATTTATTTTGTATTATTGCTTTTAGCCTTGTAGTAAGTATAACTCAACTGAAATTTAGCTTTTTTTCGCAACTTTTCACATTTCTCGCATCTTGCTCATTGCATTTTAGCTAGTTATTTTAGTGCTTGTGTACACCGCATAATAATCGCATTGTTAGAACCATCCCCGTTATCTTTTACTTGTTAAATCTGCATCTTGCATATCATCTTGTAACTTCGATCTGCTATAGCTCTGCACTTTGCTTTGCTGATCTGTATCATAACCCTATGCGTCTCTGCATCTGTCCATGCCTCTTGCTTACTCAGCCTGAGCATAACTCATTTGTAGCTTAGGTGGAGCTTTGAATATTGTCATTTCAGCATTGGTGTTACTTTGTTTTAAGCCCCTTGCTTCATCTTTGCACTTCGCAGAACCGAACTTCTCCTCTCGAGTCAACAGTACATGATGTCTTCTTGCAACCTGTGAAAGATAAGGAAAAGCGCTGAGGACCATTGTGGAGTGCCTAAACCCAGTTTGATACTGGTGGCATTGTACTCTCCAACCCCATTACTCCCTGAATGTTGTCTTAAACTTGTGAGTCTCACTGAGTAGCACTGAGTAGTTGAACCTTTGTGATGAAATGAACTCCATGTATGCTCAATGAACCTCGATATCTACATGAATGTCTTTGACCCAAAAGCATATGAATGAGCTGTGATTTTGAGATTAGCCAAACTCTGTAATTGACCTATGCATTTTGAAATTGTCTTTGAACAACTTACTTTGTGCACCAGAGCTATTACACTCTGAATGCATGATAACCTAGCTATCTTCCCAAGCATTGATCAACCTTGCTCACACCTGCAATCTTTGTGCTTGTGTGTTTTGTGCCTTCCTTTATTTCTATGTGCTTAGCTCTAGCCCCTGAAGCTGTGAGACTGAGCTGTAACTTGGTTAACCAAGTTGGCTGCAATCCCCACTTGAAATCAACCGATCCAGTTGACTCTCACAACCTTGAGCATAGCCTGTGAAAACCAAGTGAAGTCACTTGAGTGACTTGACCCCACAGACCCCGTGAGCCAACTACTCCCCGTGAGACTTGGAAAGCCAAGTGTTGTGGACTTTTGCATGAACTATAATTTGCCGTAGCTAATTTATCTTCACTTGCTACCATCTTCACTTGTTAAGTGTTAGGTCATATCTCGGAATTTCGCCCGCACCTCTTGGAAAGCATACCCTCGACATCTTGACTTGTTACACACCTCGAGCATGTTGAAAACACTCGGTGAGTGTTCATTTGTCGGCTATCTTACGCATCGTGAACTTGTGATATTTTGAACTGTTGTGCAAATATCCGTGAATGATCTCGCTATTTGTGAAGTTGATATACCTTGCAATTATCTTGAAATTGTGCACATTGTTACATCTCGTACACCAAGATCTATAAAATGTGTGTGTGATCTTGGGTGCCTGAGTGAATTGTTGAATTGCAAAGTTAGTGATAGCTATTAGTTGTTTTTCAAACACACAACCTAGCACATGCTTCACCATTGAGTGAGCACATCTCATAACCCTAAGCACCTCATATAAAATTTTCTTTTTATTTTCTTGTGCACCTGCCAGCAACTGGGCTGTGCATAAGCTGAGATGCTCTTAAAACTGTCATGTGATGTGTTGTGACCTGCATAAACTGTGTGCACAAACCTGCTAAGATGTGCTGTGTAGTCTCCAACAATAGAAGCACTTCTGTGTGCTTAGTTCTGTGAAAAAGTGTGTCACCTTGTGTGAGTTTGTGCTACCTTCGTGTGTGTTCATTTGCCAACTGCAGAATCGCCAACCTTAGCTGTTTGCATAAACCAGAACCCATAGCACTCGAAGCCCATAACCACTGGGCTGAACATAACCTGGGCCGTGCAAACAAACTGAGCCCACATCATCTGGGCTGGAACCCACCTAATCAGTTGGGCCTTACATCAACAAAAAGCACTCTTTTGGGCTTGATTCTAGAATTAGTGTGTCATTGTTGGAATTTTTGCTTATCTGTGTTGAACTTGATTGTTGTTAACATGCTAGATGCGCTAGCTAGGCTATGATTGTGTCTTTTAGAGACCAAACAAATCGACTAGTTAGAATCCGCCCGGACGAAATCGTCAGCATACCCAGTTCTTCAACAGAAAGCCCAAGCTCACCCGAAACAGAAACCATGGGTGAAGAACTTAACCAACCTCGTAGTCTCAAGGACTACATGTACCCAACTAGGGCAAGCCAGCCCTCTTGCATCATTCTACACCCGGCGTCGGGTCAGTTTGAATCGAAAGCAAGCACCATTCACATGATACCCGTGTTTAGTAGGGTCGATGCCGAGAACCCCTACCATCACGTGAGAGATTTTGAGGATATTTGTGGGACTCGCGTTTTAACCAAATGCCGAGGAGTCCCTCAAACGAGATTGTTTCCTTTTTCTCTGAAAGACAAAGCCAAGTCTTGGCTTCATGCCCTACAACCACAGTCCATTAGAACTGGGATGACCTCACAAAAGAGTTTTTAAAAGTTTTCCCAAACCATAAGACGGCAACAATTCGCGAGTCTAAATGGTTTTGTGCAATTAGAAGACGAAACTCTAGCAATGTATTTGGAGAGATTCAATGAATTATTACTCCAATGTCCCCACCATGGTTTTGAAAATGGAGACTCGCAAAATATTGATGAGGGTCTAGATGTTAGAACCCGAACCACGATCGAGTCAATGTGCAATGATGCATTTATTGACAAGAGAGGCCGATGAGGCTTGGACTTTCTTAATCGAAGTCATTTGAAAAGACTCAACAATGGGAGTCCATCCGTGAACCAAAAGGACTACCCCGTAGGTAATGTTCATAGAATCGAGTCGACTTTGATGGAAATGCAAAAAATGGCATCTTGGGTCAGGAGAATAGAAATGCTTGAGTTGCGGAAGAATGTAAAATCTAATGCCCCTACTCTCCGTGACCAAATTGAAATGGCCACTTGTGCCGCATGTCATAGCTCGACCACTTTAGTGGACAAACTGTCCAGACTTACATGCATTTCAAGAGTCCAAACCGAGCAAGCCAATGCATTGTACCATAGGCAAAGAGAACAACCCGTATTCTCAAACCTACAACCAGGTGGAGGAATCACCCTAACTTCTCATGGTCAAAAGGGCCGGTACAAGGGGGACCAACAAATAACAACCAAGGATATTCATATCCTAGAAACCCCAAGTACAACCACACCCCCGCACCGTAGAGAAAAAGACTAGCTTTGAAGACGTGGTTTGGTATGTTAACCCAAAATCTTTCACAACTTCAGAAAACTACTGACCAACGTTTCACCAGTCTAGAACTTAAAATGGGTCAAATCTGTGATGCATTGAATGAGAGAGAGAAAGGCAAATTCCCTAGTCAACCCCAACAAAATCCAAAGAATGTGTTTCAAGCCAGCTCCTCAACCCTGCAATGAAACTTCACATAGTCATGTGAATGCTGTCACCACTCTCCGTAGTGGTAGAGTTGTTGAGAACAATGTAGGTGTACCACCGTCAAGCGAGTCTAAATCAGACTCACCAGTACACACAACACCGCAGAAAACATCTACTGTAGAGAAAGAATCTGAGCATGTTGATAAACCCAAGAATCCTACCAATATAGATGTTCCTTTGCCAAGTCATGTACCTGTTGCTCCATTTTCACAACGGTTGGTGCAACAGAAGGGGGGTAACCAATACAACGAGATTTTGGAAATGTTCAAAAGAGTTAACATAAACATTCCATTTCTCGAAGAAATCAGACAAATACCCACCTATGCTAAGTTTTTGAAGGACTTGTGTACACAAAAAGCGAAAGCTTCATGTGCATAAGCGTGCCTTTCTCACCGAGCAAGTGAGCTCCATAATCAAAACAAGATTCCCACTAAGTTTAGAGACCTGTAGTCCAACAATTACATGCACCATAGGTGACCATGTGGTCGAAAAAGCGTTGCTAGACTTAGAGCAAGTGTGAATCTATTGCCATACTATGTATGTGCAACCTGGGCCTTCGGGAGTAAAGCCCACTTTGTTACGCTACAATTAGCGGAAAGATCCGTGAAAATCCCCGTGGTATTGTCGAAGATGTGTTAATCAAGGTTGATAAATTTTTCTTTCCTGTGGACTTCATCGTCTTAGATACTTAACCGTGCAAAACCAAGTAATCACATTCCTGTGATTTTAGGACGTCCTTTTCTCGGCGACGTCCAATGCCATCATCAATCGTCAGTAATGGAGTGTTGAAATTGTCTTTTGGTAACATAACCGTAGAGCTTAATGTCTTTAACACTAGTCAACAACCCATTGATTGTGATGATGCTGAGTTGCATGAGATTAACATGATCGAGAGTCTGATCCAAGACTCTTTGCCCGACATTTTGTCAAGTGGACCCTTTGCAAGCATGTTTAGATAACTTTGACTTAGATCTCTTTCGAGTCTAAGTACATTGGTGCAATTCACTCTTTGCTTGAATCTGTTCCACACATGGATATTTCTAAATGGGCGTAATGCGGTGGAACCACTTCACTCTATGATTCCAAATCCGCCCCCACCTCTTGACACACCACCTAAGCTTGATTTGAAACCATTACCTGATACCTTGAAGTATGCTTTCTTAGGTCCTTCTGACACTTTACCTGTGATTATTGCATCATGTTTAGACACAGAACAGGAAAGTCGACTCTTATTAGTACTTAAAGAACGTAAAGGAGCCTTAGGTTGGACCATCTCAGATCTTAAGGGTATAAGTCCCACAATTTGCATGCATCACATAAACCTTGAAGAAAACACTAAACCATCTAGGGAAATACAAAGGAGACTTAACCCCAACATGAGAGATGTTGTCAAGGGTGAGATCTTGAAACTGCTTGATGCGGGTATCATTTACCCGGTTCTAGATAGCCAGTGGGTCAGCCCCATTCAAGTGGTACCCAAAAAGTCTGGCATTACTGTAGTTCAAAATGAGATGAACGAGCTTGTTCCTACCCGTGTGACCATAGGGTGGCGAGTTTGTATTGATTATAGAAAACGAACACGCAGAATAAAGAAAGACCATTTTCCCCTTCCCTTCATTGACCAAATGCTTTGGAAAGGTTAGCGAAGCATAGTCACTATTGCTTCTTAGATGGCTATTCGGGCTACAACCAAATTCACATAGCACCGAAGACCAACAAAAGACCACATTTACATGTCCTTATGGAACATTTGCTTATCGTCGCATGCCTTTTGGGTTGTGTAATGCACCCGCTACTTTTCAACGTTGCATGATGAGCATATTTTCTGACATGGTAGATAAGTTTCTTGAAATTTTCATGGATGATTTTTCTGTGTTTGGGTCTTCTTTTGACGAGTGTTTGCATCACCTCACTTGTGTGCTTATTAGGTGTAAGGAAAAGAATTTGGTCTTGAATTGGGAAAAATGTCATTTCATGGTTAACTCGGGCATTGTTCTAGGGCATATCATCTCGGGAAAAGGCATAGAAGTAGACAAAGCCAAGGTTGATCTCATTCAACACTTGCCTCAACCTCGTTCTGTGAGGGACATAAGATCATTCTTAGGCCATGCGGGTTTTTACCGCCGATTCATCAAAGACTTTAGTAAAATTTCAAGACCTTTGTGTAATCTTCTTGTGAAAGATGTTGCATTTGTCTTTGATGATGCTTGTAAGGAAGCATGGGAGCAACTGAAGGCTCTCCTTACATCTTCCCCTATAGTCAGACCTCCTGACTAGACATTACCATTTGAGATTATGTGTGAGTCGGCTATCTATGCTATAGATTTGTTTTGGGCTGACTAGTAGACAAACTTCCTTATGTGATCTACTATGCTAGTAAAACACTTAATGATGCTGTTGAATTATTCCACAACCGAGAAAGAGTTGCTAGTTGTCGTGTTTGCATTAGATAAGTTTAGATCTTATTTGATAGGTCTAAGGTCATCATTTATCGACCATCTGCATTGAGATATCTTTTGTCTAAAAAAGATGCTAAGGCTCGTCTAATTTGATGGATACTCTTGTTACAAGAGTTTGACCTCGAAATTCGAGATAAGAAAGGGTCGAGAGAAAATATTGTTGCCGATCACTTGTCTAGGTTGAATGTTGAATCAACTGATGAATCCGTCTTTGATTAGAGAGTCATTCCCCGATGAACAATTGATGCTTGTGTCTCGAAATGCCTTGGTTTCTGATATTGTGAACTACCTTGCTATAGTTAGAATGCCCTTGCGTTGGTCTAAACAAGACCGTTCTAAGTTCTTGGATGAAGTTAAACATTTCCTTTGGGATGACCCATATTTGTTTAAATCTTGCCAGAGACCAAATCATTAGGAGATGTGTCCCCAATTGAACAAAGGGACGTCATCTCTTTTGTCATGACCATGCATGTGGAGGCCACTTTAGTGCCAAGAAAACTGCTGCAAAGATCTTGCAAAGCGGTTTCTATTGGCCAACTCTTGTTTAAGGATAGCCATGCTTTTTGTGTTGCTTGTGGCCGATGCCGTAAATTAGGAAGTATCTCTAAGAGAAACATGATGCCCTTACAACCCATTTTGATTGTTGAGTTGTTTGATGTTTGGGGTATTGATTTCATGGGTCCATTTCCTAACTCTGAAGGTAAGTTATACATTCTTGTTGCTGTTGATTATGTCTCTAAGTGGGTAGAGGCCATTGCATCCAAAACTAACTACCCATAAAGTTGTTCTTTCTTTTTCTTAAGGAAAACATTTTCTCCCGATTTTTGGAACACCTAGAGCAATAATCGATGATGGAGGTAGTCATTTCTACAATAGACCCTTTGAATCACTAGCATATAAGTATGGAATCACTCATAAGGTAGCAACACCTTACCATCCTCAAACCTGGTGGCCAAGTAGAAGTTTCTAATAGGGAAATTAAGCATATCCTTGAGAAGACTGTCAATCCTTCTAGGAAAGATTGGTCTTTGCGCTTAAATGATGCTTTATGGGCCTATAGAACTGCATACAAGACTCCCATTGGGATGTCTCCTTACAAACTTGTGTACGGTAAAGCATGTCATCTCCTTGTAGAGTTAGAGCACCGTGCATATTGGGCCTGAAGAAGTTGAATTTTGATCTTGATAAAGTGGTAACCAAAGAAAACTTCAACTCAATGAGTTAGAAGAATTGAGAAATGATGCATATGATAGTGCCAAAACGTACAAACAAAGAATGAAAGTGTTTCCACGACAAGCGCATTCGCGTAAGTCCTTCAGCACCCGGCCAAAAGTTTTATTGTACAACACTCGTTTGCATTTGTTTCGAGGAAGTTACGTTCTAGATGGTCGGGACCATTCTTGGTACGCACCGTTTTCCCCCATGGAGTGTTGAAAGTGAAAACCGGCAACCAAGAACATCTTCAAGGTCAATGGTCAACGATTGAAACCATTTCTGGAGCATCTTCCACCAGAAGTTGAGACCGTCAACTTGGAAGACCCCATCTATGTGGACTAGACTAGTTCACTTGTGTACATACTTGGACTAAAAATCCATCATCTTTCCCTTTTCTTTTTCGTTTTGCTTTTTGCATAGTTCTTTGTGTGCTAACCAACTTTTTGTCTTGCCCTTTGGTTGTTTGCTTTCAAAGCATTCACCCCCCTTTGGTTTAGCAACATCCTTGTACATCCGGTAATCTCTTCCCTTTTCTTTACTCAACATAGTTCTCTTGGTATGTGACTTTTTGAATTCTTTTATCTGTTGACACATTGAGGACAATGTTTGATTTAGGTTTGGGGGTGCATTTGCATATAGAGTTTTTAGTCTTTTATTTCAAAAAAAAAAAAAAAAAAAAAAAAAAAAAAAAAAAAAACCTTAGAGATCTTAGAGTCACTAGCATGCTTCTAGCTATGTTTACATAGAGAGTCCGAATGAGATAAGGAGAACTTGGAAGTCTTGGAGAACACAATCGGGTTTCTTAGTTGATTAGAGCGTTAAAGTTGGATTTAACCATACCGGAGGGCGAATTAGGTGTTGTTTAGACATTCGATAGTAGAATTGTGATCACCCATAGTGGAGACTACCCATTTTTACATCAAGCGAGGCACCAACCTTCATTTTTTGCAACTTTCTAGAAAAGTTGTTAGAGTGTGTGTCACCGTTCGTCAATTCAGGGTAGGAATGGTGAGCTACCCAACTTCGCACCACTTTCGCACTACTTTTGATCTCTTGAGTGCTAATTTCGTCAATCATGAGGGTGACGTTTAAAGATGAAAACTCCTTCTAAATATCGATTTGTAGTTAGCATCACTCTCTCTCCCTCTCAACAACATCAACACATTCATAGAAACACATCATCGTCAAACAAGCGGAGCATCATCGAGAATATTTGAAGAAAAGTTGAAATAGTCCAAGGTTTACATGCAACAAAGAAAAGAAAATAGGATGAGAATTAATGGAGTTTGTGAAATGAAGACAATACAGTTGTGAAAAATTGAGTTTTATTGTTTTATTGTTATTTTCATTTGATGTTAAAAAAAAAAAATGTTTGTCAAGTTTTTGTGAAGTAAAAGTTCATCATGAGTTGAAGACCAAGAATCAAGATTGAAGACGTTTCTATGAATCTTGAGAGAGTGATATTAATTTCCGATCGGGTGAGAAGGTAAGTGAGTACTCCCATCCTTGCTAATGGTTGATTTCCTTTCTTAGAGATCATCAAAAAGATTCTTTTTGTCCACAACTCGTGGAGTCTCCGAAAATTATTTGGAAGGTTATCCTTCTTACCTTCAACGTGTGCGGGATTTTCTCTTTATTCCGCCTGCACACATGAGAGACTAAAAAAGCGGTCTTTTTGAGTGCAATTATCATAAAACCCTAATGGTGAGGCGAAGTCGAGGCTTATGATCACAATCGAATCCGAATTCTTTCATATGGTATGGTTACTTTCGCTCAAAGACTTAAGGATGAGAATGCGTTCTTTGTAGTTCTAACTTCTTGTTACTAGCATGTAGAAACTCTATGTACTCATAGCTCCTTGGATGCTTGAGACTCTTTTACACTACGAAGTTGGAGAAGGTTTTGTGGGTACACCTCTGGTAAACCCTCACGAGACTACAACTCGTCCGGTAGGGACACCTAGGGGTTTTAAAAGGCTTAGTGCATACGCTAAATGCATTCGAGAGACCAGCGACAGGTGGTATAGTTAGGATTTCTTAATTTTGTTTCACTTGAGGACAAGTAAAATTCGAGTTTGGGGGTATTTGATGAGTGCCAAATATTGCATATTTCTACATCTATTTATTGGCATTTAGCTCATCTTTTGTGCTCAGAAATCAGATATTATCCCAGATTCTGTATTTTCCTTATTTTCAAGAATAAATATTTGTACTAATTAATTTTGTATATTTAGGTAATAAATAAAGTTCGGAGAAATTGAGGAGCCAAAAGAGCAGAAAATTGGAGGCAAGCGTCTATGGAGCAGAAAGCCAAAGCCGGCGCGCATCGGTTGCAACCCAACAAGGAGCAACCCATTCACAAGACATGGGCTTGAGCAGTCCAAGACCCGACCCACGACCCGGATCCGAGCCCGTCCCTTCCGAACCGAGAGATCTCGGATCTTTGCATCCAACGCTCGCTCCACATGCACATCATTTCTCATTGCCCCTCCTTCAACACCAAAACCGCATATATCCCGAGCCGTGAGATCTTCCACTACCCTAGATCCTACAGTCGCCCAGCCCTTCCCATCGACCCTCGCTACATCGCCCAACACCACAATCCCCCATACCTACACCCCGCCGACCAAAACCCGGTTCTCACTTCTTTTCTCTTTTCTCGACACCGGCGAGAAAACACCCTACCTTCTCCTCCCCGACCATACCGAGCCATCACCACCACCTCCACCTCCGACACCCTAACAACATGACTCGGTAGCCACCTGCTCCCCCTCTCTTTCTCGAGTTATCTCTTTCATAGCTTCTCCAACCCTAGAAACTAGGTTAGAGATAATTGGAGCTAGGGTTTCCTCAACATCACATCAATGGTCGAGAGGTCGAGACAAGGTAGAGAAAATCGGGTTTGGGTCTTTGTGTAATTGATAGTTTGAGTGATTTGTGAGGTATAAAGGGTAGTTTCTTCTTGTGAGAGAAAGGATAGTCTGTTTTTAGGGTTTGAGTGCTGTAATTTAATTTGAATTTGTTTTATTTTGCATGATGTTCTAATTCACCCTGCTAGGGTGAAGATGAAACTATCTAATTTAATGTGAAAGTCATCGAGTCTCAATTTGTTCTTATTATGAATATTGCTTAGTGATATAGCTAGTTAGTGAACTAAAATTACTTGTGATCAATCAATGTCTTTGTAAGAAGACCATTGATACTAGGAGTAATTAAGGGGAGTTAGCTAGACAATTTCCATCCGAAGCCTTCAAGGGAAGGCATGAGAACAAAGAGAGGCTTTGTATTACCTTAGCATAGGTTAGAGAGTGAATTCTATCACCTTAGTACTTCAATAACTTTGTTTACACTTCATTTGTCGCCTCAGTTTAGAGTCACAACTCCAACTCAGTCGTATCGACAACCAAAGCAACAACATTTGATACACACCTCTAGAATTCAGTTAGGAAAGCCCTTAGATCAACTTACACACACACCATTTCCCTGAGGATCGACCTGTGCTTGCCCTGTGTTGCAAAACAACACTGTGCACTTGCAGTTATAATTGTAGGTAACCTTTAAAAGCCTACCAATATACCAAGTACCAATTAGAAGAGACATGTTAATGTAAGAAACAACCAAGATTACAAGTACAAGAATTTTAGACTTGTAAATATTTCACAGTGGCATTTTATCAAACACCTTTTATGCAACATAACTCTATATTGTTGTTAGTTCAATTCATCCTCTATACTTACCACAAATGCAATGTTGGTGTATTTCATTCAATACCCAACTTCATAAACATGCCAGTGAGTATAATAAACACATTTTCAAAGTAATTCAAGCATTCAAATCAATAAGACAATTGAAAAGAAAAGGACATAGAATTAGGGAATAAAAATAGTAAACAGTGGATTGAGGCTAGAGAAATTCTCTATGTCCTTAAAACGATTATGCCCCCACAATGATGTCGTATGGTTGATTGACGTTCGTCTCCCAGGATACAACAATCTCCTTCTTGATTTATGCAGTACTTCAAACAATCAAGACACAACAAACTAAATTGTGCAAATATGTAATCTCTTTGACACTCTGAACTTGACACAAAACAGGGAGTGAAAACTTGATTATAGAACTGGTAAATCATAGGAGGTTTTATGGACAAAATGGTGACTGTAAAAAAAGGGAAAAGAGTATGTTCCCAAGAGGCACAATGTTTGGCCTCGAATGATTTCACCCCTTCCCAATGCAAGAGTGATTAGGAAATGTTTGGCCAATGGTTTTGTTTGGAACCAAATGTTAACCAAATATTAATCGTTGCCAACCCTTGTTTAGGTTCCTTTACTTAATTTCTATTCAAATGATTAATGAATTACACCTTAAATTCCAACAGTAAGGAACTGCAGCCCCAGCAGAAATCAGTTTGTGACTGGCTATCTAATGCGCTTTGATATACACTTGCTATTTGTTGTTTCATATAAAATGTTTTGTGAACTCCACCTATAACAGTCTTATCAGGATTTTATATCTCCATCCTGATCAACTTAAAGCTTCCCTTTCATGTATTGTCGTTGAGCTTTATTTGGCTCTTTCAAGAATTGTATTTCTTTGTACCACATTAGATCTTTGATGGAGTCTAATTCAAGGCAACATTGTCTTTTACTTTAATTTTTCATATCCAGCTTCTCTAACTTGTGCTTGCTCTGCGATTCCGTTGATGTTTCTATCAACTCCCGAACTCGAGCTTGCCCTGTGATTCTAGGGCTATGACGAGGAACGAAGACTTCCTTGCTTTCCATTACTACAAAGATGCAGCAAACATGTATAGCCTCAATCATCAAAACCAATAAAGAAAGATTTTATTACACACACTGTGTCCCAATTCAAAACTTCATTCAAATTTTGTATGTACATAACCCAGCCAAAATATCTTCCATTTGTTTTATTCTTGTCTCTTGAGCATAACACTCTAACAAAACCCCAATCATTAACCTGTCTAAGGAATAAGCATTAACTCAAAATCATTCTTCTCCGTAGTACTTAGTAGCATTTATGTGTGTACTTGACCTAACAAATCATATGATTAAACATGTTATAGCCTCAATCATCAAAAACCAATAAAGAAAGCTTTTATTGCACAAACTCTATCTGTGTGCGGTGTGCCAATTCAAAACCAACAAATAGCCACTTCATTCAAATTTTGTATATATACATAATTTAAAACTAACATTAACCCAATCATATAGACAGGTTATTTCCAATAAAAATATCAAATTAATAACTCAATTAGTTTAACACTAACCTGTCAAGAAAAGATGATCTTAAACCGAAGTATTTATGTAGCTTGAAGTTGTTATCCAAACCATTGTTCACAAATTATTCAAAGATGTATAGTCTGAGCCAAAAACCGAAAGAGAAACTGAAGTTCACAAATTTCTGTAAGGTCCAATTTAAAAAACGTTTGAAATTGGGAAGGCAATGCTAAAAATTTAGGTCAAAAAAGAGTGATTGAAATTTAGAATTAAATAAGAATCAAATTATAGTTTGATTCAAAATTGACTAACCTAGATTTAAATAGGGTGTTAGGTCTCAGAGTTGTCGTAGCCGTTGTGCATCTTTCATGGTGGAGGTGTTTCAGAATTCGTGGAGGAGGTGAAGACGGTGCTTTCACGAAGAAGAGAGTTGAGATGCACAGAAAAGGACGAACTGGTTGTTTATTGGAAGATCAAGTTACAGTAATACCCTCTGTTACACAGTTGTGATCGGTATATAAGCGAGGGTAGTTAAGTAAAAAAGGAGGGCAATGGTTGAAAACTCCCGATTTTCTTTATATTATAATAAGATTACAGCCTTGGCTTATACGAATAAGGTGCATCTGTGATAATCTTTGTTGCTCATCAAAGATACTGCATAAATTCTACGACATTGGCTTATACTAAAATTTTCAAATTCATCATAAGATATTGAATACACTTTTGCCTCTTTTGGTATGACATTATATCCTTCCTAAATTGGGGCCTAGGTAGATTAATTGGGGCCTATCGAAATTTTATTTCCACCACAAACAATGATAAGGGGTGTCTAAATTTATTGAAACTTCCAAAATTACCCTCAAAAAAATATTAATATTACAAAATTACCCATCAACTCTTAATAATAAACCTAAAACTAAAATCAGTCATCATTTCCATCTCCTAAACCGATTCTTGTCTTCTTCTTCTCCCTCTTTTTTTTCATTTTTTTGAAACCAAAACATCGTGGATTATCGACGATCCAAATACGATTAATCGTTTTCTTCTTCTATAAAATGTCGAAACCATCAAGATACAAACAAGCAACTGGAATCACTTATCCTAGTGACTGTAACCCGGAATTGTTAAAGCAATTAGAAACAAACCGAAGAAGAAAACGGTTGCTCGAGAAGAAGCATCTCTAATCGAACAACAACAGGAGGAAATGGGTCGAATCAGGTACTTTTCTATGAAACCAATCCTGTAAACTAGGTTTTAGTAACATGCAATCGCTTAGATTTGCAAATTTTTGAAATCAAAACATTTGCTTGTTCACAGAGTCGGATTACGTTAATGTCTAAGTAACCCGATTTATTTTAGAAATGGGTTATGTTATTAAACTAATAGACCGATTGTTCTGCATGTAAATTAGAATCGGAGACGTTAATGTATAAATAGTCCGATTATTGTAGCCATTGTTTCTGTAACTAATTTTTGTTAGAATCGGATTACATATGTGTTCACAAAAACCGATTATGTAGCCTTACAATTCTTATATGCTTAGTCAATAATCGGACTTTATATGTATATCGATAAAACCGATTGTTGGTTTTATAGTTAAAATCGGGTTACATTAGCACTTGAAAAATCCGATTGATTGTTTTATTGTTAGAATCAGATTAAATGAGCAGTTTAGTAAACCGATTGTGTATTTTTTATGTTCTGAATCGGTTTTTATATGTATATCGAGTAAACCGATTGTGTACCTTGACTTAAAAAAATGCATTCGATTCCATTGTTGTTTACTGCTTAAATCCGTATTGTACAGGCCAACGAAACCAACGAAACAGGAAACAACGAAAGCAAGCCGAAAAGAAATATAAGAGGAAACATGACCTTGCTTCTCCTAAGCCTTTGGCACCTCATCGAAAAGACGGTCAAAATTTGAATGCTTCGCACCGATGGGCCACGGGTAGTAAGACAAAGGGATCAGCATCAGTGACCCACCACCTCAAGCGGAGCAACCAACACACGAAGAATCTGATTCCGATACACCTACCGAATAAGAAGGTGGTGAAGAAGAAAGTTATGAGGAAGAAATTGGTGGCAAGGAAGGTGGTGAAGAAGAAAGTATTAAGAGTGAAAGTGATGAAGAAGAAGGTGAGGATGAAAGTGATGAAGAGATAGGAGAAGTTCAACAACAAGTCCAAGGAGGAGAAGTTCAACAACAAGTCCAAGGAGGAGACGCTGAAAACCAAGATAAGACAGATGGTAAGAAGAAGAAGAAAGGGGACCACATGCCCGACCCACTGAAGATATTTTCTCGCGGCCCTAAGGATCCCATTCACGGGTTACCCGGTGATGGAGGACAGATGTTATGAGGGTATAAATACAGTTGGGCCACCGTCGTTTTCCATACAATAGTAAGTACCTAAACCTTATATTATGTAACATAAAAATTATTATTCGTGTAGTGTTTTGAATGTTGTCCATCGGGTTTGTTTTGTTTTATAGGATCACAAGGATGTCGTTCGTCTTATGAAGCCAGGAACGTCAGTGAGTATGATGAGTAAATGGCCACTGCAAGCAATAGAATCAACCGTTGGAGAAGTTCCCGAAGTAATCAATCTAGTCAATCCAACGGGTTTGATGCCCGCGGTCGAGAATTTTGACCTTGGTTACGACAAACCTCTTTGTTCCGCCTTTTCCGAGAGATATTACGGGGAAACAGATACTTTGCATCTTCCGTTTAGAGAACTGACGATAACTCCAAATGATGTGAAGTTCATTACCGGGCTAAGCATACAAGGTAAAGCAGTGAAGCACAAAGATTACGCGCAAGAGCTTGAGTGGGATAAGATTTACGCGTTCACCAAGGATGTGTTCCAATGAGATGAGGAGAAGACCAAGTCAGATATGCTAGTAGGCAAGTCAAAGCAGAGGATATTCCATCTCTCAAAGCTGAGGGACAACTTCATGGGAACAAAGAAGATTCGTGCCGAGGGAAATGTGATGACCACGGAATGTATCATCGCCACGGCCAATGCATATGTCCTCTACGTCCTGGGAGTTATTATCTTCCCCGACGTTTCCAGTTCCCGTGTGAGCGCCAACTTTATCAAGTTGTTGCAACCATTTAACAAGATTCACGGATACTCTTTGGGCACAACCATGGTTGCACAGTCATTGAACAAGTTGAGAAAGGCTTATAGGGCTCAAAGGAACCAAATTGGAGGGAATATGGCATTTCTACAAGAGTGGATATATTTGCACTTCCCGATATTTGCTGAAAGGGCTTTTGAGAACAAGGAATGGGACAAAAGGTATTATGGAGACATGTACACCTACAGAAGTAAGCCGAAGCACCAAAAAAGGGATTATCTGAAGTTGAGACGCCAGTTGGACAACTTGACGACGAAAGATGTTGTCATTGATCCTTACAAAAAGGATTTGGCTAAAGTAAAAGGAAAAAAGGTTGGGTGCGAAGAGCAAAATGATTATTGGGGGCCTTTGTTTCACCCAAGAGGATATGTAATGTACAACCCGTCGAGAGTCGCAAGACAATGCGGTTACATACAAATAATCCCAAAGGAGCACAAGATGTTCAAAATCAATGAGAAAAAAACCAAATCATATGATAATGATATCGACATTGTTCACAAGACTTTACCATCATGTGATTATTAGGAAGACAGAGCTTTTCACAAATATCCTCTACACGGTCCATCTCGAACAGATGATGATGCAATTTCGGATTACATGTCGTGGTACCTGAATGTTTCGCATACTCGAGTGATACGAGTAGATGAGAGGCCCAAGATAGAGGACAAAGATACGAATCTCGAATTCCTGGTGTGTATTGTTACTCAACTACGGTTTTGTTAATGGTTTTAGCATTATATATTGAATGTTTGTTCTTTGAAATTGAAACAGAGAAGACGAGTCGGGCACTTGATAACCCAAGCAAAGCTAAAAATCGGGGAAGGGAAAAATGTTAACGCCAATAAAAAGATAATCGATGAATTGAACAGTCTCGAAGATGTAGAAGCTGGTGCAAAGTTTTGGGAGCTAGAGGAAAAGGAGGAGGCGGATGAGGAGGAGCCAAGGAACAAGAGGAAGAGAGGACCCCCAAAAAGGATGACTGAAGGTGCATCGAGCAGCGCCCAACCTGGTAAACGAGGACGCGGTGGGCGTGGGCGTTACGGTGGACGTGGTCGTGGTAGGGATGTTCATGAATGAATGGTTATATTCATGTGTATGTATTTAACTATGGATAATCATGGAGTCAAAACTTATGTCTTGTCTTAAACTTATTGTCAAATTATGATTGGTTGTGTTTCTAGTTTATGAATGACTTATGCTGGTTTCTTTTGAAAATTGTTTGTATTTGTGCAAAACGCGATTACAATGTGTGTGCAAAAAATGCATATTCTAGAATTTTTCAGTCAGAATAGGGTTACATGTCCCCATATGTAATCCGATTCTGACAGTTTCCCAGAGGTTCAGTTTCATAATCGGTTTACATGTACCAATATGTAATCCGATTGTCATGAAGAAAAGTTTTGTATCATTTTTTTTCCTAGAATCGGTTAATATGTACATTAAATCCGATTGTTTTGAATAAAATTTATGTATATTTTTTTGCCTAGAATCGGTTAACAGGGGCATATTTTACAAGATTTTGTAAGGAAACAATCGGTCTATGTGATCATCTCTAAAATCCGATTATTTAAATTGAATTAAAAAAATAGCCATTGAGACTTCATCTATATAAGGACAACCTCTTTGAGCCAGTCCCACATGACACTTAGCCTACAAAATGGAATGGGAACCGTTTGAAGATTTGTGTCTCGTTAAATCGTTTGCTAATACGTTCCGTGAACGTCCGAATGAAATCTATTCAGTGTTTTGGAAGAGAGTTAAAGAGTTTTTTTACGGACGTACCGCGAATCCCAATAACCGTAAATGGAGAGACTTGGCTTTTCGATTCCAATACATAAAAGCGCAATGCGAGAGTACGTAAAAGTTAGAAATATGGTGTACCACTATCATCCACGAGCTCATCTTAGGGAAAAAGTGAGTAATGCGATCATCTTTATACCTATGTCAAAAGTTCACATACTAACATTTAAGAATTCATTGAATTTTAGTTGGAACGTTTCAACGGGCTATGGAGAATCCGTAATGGGGAAACTAAGTTCACTCACCACAAAGAATATACGATGTTGTATGATAAGTGCTTAATTTACATGTTTAGAGTGTCAATTCCGTACTGGTTTTAGTTATATTTCTTGCATATTACCTTGTATTATGATTGTTTTCTAGTTTATGTCATTTATTAGATGGATCATCCAAAAGAAGTGGAAATAGCTATAAAAGTGAAGTCACAAGTGAAGAAGAGCCAAAGACCCAGTGGAACTCGTTCAAATGGAGGATTTCTAGTCATCATTGTGTAGAGGACGAGAAGATGAAGTCAATGGCGAAAGAACGGAGTCATTCTGAGTACGTATGAAGAAGTTATGAGCAAAACAAGAACTTAGAAGATTACAAGGCAAAATGGTCACTTTAAAGGTCAAGTGCTATTGGCACCCCCCATGGTACGTTAAGGGACATTCATTCTGTTAAGGGGTGGACTGTTTCGAACGCCTTGATAAGAAATATTAGTTAACTAACCTAGTATTTGTCTTGTCCAAAGTGAAAGGTCTAAGTTATTGTCTGAATAATTAGTGCCTGATGAGAAAAATAAAGTTCATTCTGATCTTTATTTTGGTCTTGTCGAAACAAGCGATTGTACTTGTGCAATCGGTTTAGCAAGGGAACTAAATTTTCTTAGTCAATTTTTTAAACTATTAGGGAAGATTTCTTCGGGCAATTGTTTCCTTGATAACATATTAAAACCAAATTACTTGTAGTTTCGGTTTTGATATTGGTTATCTAAAGTGGTATGTGAAACCTTCGTGCTTAACTCTTATATGTTGTACAATTCTTTATAGATTGTAAGATCCTTTTGGTTTTTGGTATTTGCTCGAAACTTTGTCATTTTGTGACAAAAAGGGGGAGAAATATATGAAGTAAACAAGTGATTTGTAATCACTTAGGAAAGGACAATTGTGCTTAAACGTTATATCTAACGAAAGAGTAAAGCATTGACTAAGGGGGAGAAACATATCATATGATGTTTTGTAGTTATTTGGACTACAAAGGAAAATAACAAAGATGTGCGGATTGAAAATCTACATATCTCACATTTAGGGGGAGTATTAGCTTTGTCATTTAAATGTCTTCAGCGGCATTTATGGATTGAATATATGCAGGGTATTGTGCCGTTGAAACTTGGAATCAAGCGTATGTATAATGAATATTTGTAATTTGTTTATCCATATGATTGTAAGAGTTTTGTCACTAAAATTGACAAATGGGGAGATTGTTAGAGCATAGCTCAGTTGAACCCACCAAGCGTTGGTTTGTCAAGTTTGGTTGTCATATTTTAGTGAATCAAAACTCAATTAAAGAGTCGCTTGATTATGTACTAGAGACAACTTCGTATAGGTTAGGCTAGAAAGATTAGGATAATGAGACATACAAGTATACTCGAAGACTTGAAGAATGTGAAGAAGTAACAAGCTACATCGACGACATCATCCTTCCTCTTGAGGTTAGTAATATTTTGACTTAAATTGTTTTCCCAACGTATCTTTCAAGTTGTGATATATTGAAAACATAACTGCGAAGCTGTGAATGATTATACTCTAGTAGACATAGTGTTAAGGAATTCCAATACGAAGTATAATGCTTATCTTCTTAACTTCGTATATAAGACATCAACATAATCGTTTGAATGCTATTGTAATTATGTGTATGGGTATGGGTGAAGATTTCGTCCTAGGAAACAATGTTTACATTCGTTTAAAGGAAGTACATTCATGAACTTGTTTTATGAATCGAAAGGTAAATCGCTAGGCTTATTGGTATTGTTATTCATTGCATATATTTGGACTACCAATATGTGTGAGTTAGTAGAAACCGAGCATAACTTGTTATGTATCTTGGTAAAACTAGTCACAATGCCTGACTTATGTATTGGTATGAGTTTTATTAGTGTAACCGATCCTAAGTAATCACCTAAGATGGTATGATCGATATTTGTAATTGGTGTGACCGATCCTAGTAATTGGTGTAACCGATCCTAGTAATTGGTGTGACCAATCACAAAAGGATGTGTAATCGATTCTTGTAATTGGTGTAACCGGTCCTGGTAGTTGGTGTAACCGATCCTGGTAATTGGTGTAACCGATCCTGGTAACTGGTGTGACCGATCACAAGTAATACCATGAGAATATGGTAACCGGTCCTGGTAATTGACGTGACCAATTTGGTAACTAATGTAACCGGTCCCAGTAACCATATAAAGGTAGAACCGATCCTTGTGTTTAGTAGAACCATAAACCCATGATTAGTGTGTTGATTTAATCAATCAAATAGTTCTTGAAAATCAGATGAACCAGTTCTAAACTTGTTTGGAAGTGTGGTTGATAGGTGTCTAAAACACCTAATTTAATATCTAGTATATATGCTTTCTTTGTTATTATTCTTGTTAATTGCATCTCTTATGTTTAGTTTTGAGTGTTATAGGTATTTTGTAGTCAATGAGAGCAAAAGAAGAGGAAATAGGCACAAAATGAGTATTATGGTCATTTCACGAGCCGGTGTTATCTGGAGCCGATCACGAGGTTAAGGGGCTACCTACTGGGTGGTCCACATCCATCAGTGGATGCAAATAGCCATCCGATTCACTACACAACACTGATCGAGATTTCTCTTCTCATTACAACTGTGAGAACCAAGAGATGTGTGAAGAAAAGATGGATGTTTCTGCGAGTGTGGAGATTGGAGAGGAAGAAATAAAATTGATGATATGAGAAGATTCAAGCACCAGTGAAGGATTAGGAGAGATGGGGTCAAATAATTGGAGACAAAGAAATTGAGCAGAGAAGACAATAAATCATTGGAATAAAGGGGATCTGGGTGAAATTAGGGTTTGAATTAGCTCAAGAATGATAAATTGCAAGATGGGTTATGTTTGATTTTGAGTTCGATTATGAACTGCAGGAGAAAAATGGAGAGCATGTAGGAAATTAAGATTGGGTTTCTGTTGTTGTGATGATTACAGAAGTTGGGGAAATCTGTAACGAGAAGAACAATTAGATGATGTGTTTAACTGGGATTTGGAGTTACAATAGAATAAGAGAAGTTTTGGGTTCAATTTTTAAGAAGATTTGAAGCTCAGTTAGGGTTTCTGCTAAATGGGTTAGTGGTGACTGTATTGAGACCAAGCAGCAGGTTAAGTTGGCTCTATTTTGAATGGTTTGAGTCGAAGCTGAAGAAGGGAGTGAAGCGGAAACAATGGGTGTGATGCCGGAGGTGAAGCAAAGAAGGAGTCATGGCAGAAGAACTGAATTATTTGTCTTGAATTACAGGTGATGAATTGTTGCTGTTGTTTGAGCTTGAGCTGGTGGTTGAGTACTGTTGGTGGTTTGTGTGGGTGTTGAATAGCTACAGATGTTGATGGTTTGACTTGGAAGCAGTGGTGCTAGCATGGGGTTGAATTGTTGTCCTGAGGTGGTGTTGTTTGCTATGTTGTAGTTGGAGCAGTGCAGGTGGTGATTTTGTAGTGGTTTAGAAGAGGAAATCAAAAAGATGATGCTGATGTTGTGTGTGTTGGTAGTCATTGTGTAGGAGTTGAGTTAGCAGTGCAGGGAAGACTTGAGCAGTATAGATGTATGTATAAACCTGCAGAATGAATGAGTTTGCAATGGTGGTGGCTCAAGATGGCTATGAGACAGTGTTGTTACTGCCATAGGTTGAGTTTCAGTCCAGGTAGGGGGTGCTGAAGCTCATGGTTTGCATGGGATGAGTGCAGTGGATGTTGTGGTGATTTCCATGGACTGAGATGCTACAGAAATGCCAAGATGTATGTTAGGGTTTGATCATACTTGGCAGGAGGTGATCGAGGTTGAATCGGAGATGGGCGTGTGCGCTTGTGATATGGAGTTATTGGTGGTACTGCAATGCTGAAATGGTGAAGCTCGAATGTATAATTGATGCTGAAGAATGGTTGTGGCTGCGCTTAAAGGATTGTTGGTTGCATTTGAGTGGTCTTGAGTGCCTGAGATGCAAGAAATGCAAATGAAGTGTTGGTGTATGTGTTGGAGCTGTTGATGTCAAGAAACTACAGAAAATCGTTTGGAAGCCAATTGAGATGATGGTCTGCATGATTTGCTTGAATACACAAGAGAAGGAGATGCGAGTTCAGGAGAGATGGGTGAATGCAATGTTGTGTGTTGTTGCTATTGGAGCTGAAACTGCAGAGATAGACCAGGTGGAGATGGAATGGCGTAGAAGCTGGCTTGTGATGATTGAGAAGATAAATTACGCAGGGAATGGTCGTTGCTGCAACTATGCGGTGTTGCAGTCGAGTTGAAGCGAAGAATGTATGTGAAGTTGCAGTCTGGAGCTGAAATATGAACTACAGTTTTGATGAGGTTGGAAGACTAATGGAAGTACAGGTTGTGAAGCGCCATGTTGATGCAACACTGGGTATGGCCTATGCAAGATTGCAACAACCTTGGCCTAGACTTTACCAGTTAGCTCACTAAGCCAAGTCAGATGCTGATTCGGTCTTAACTCAGATGACTCACACCCTGACTCGGTCTGATTTCTGAGTTGACCCGAGTTGACCCGATTGAATCATTTGACCAGTGACCGGGTGGACTTTTCCGGTCACCTGAGCTTTCTTCCGGTCACTTCTCCGTCCAATTTTTGGCCATAATACCAGTTCTCCGACGACTATTTTTGGGACATATTTTCACATGGGTATTCCTCACATATGGGCTTGGTAGACATCTTGTTTTTGGACTTTGGGCTTTGAAGACCTAGTTTTGGAAAGATACAAAAGGAGAAAGTTTTCTACAACTTTGATATCACGTATTTTTTTCTACTTGGAGTTTTGGAGGAAAGCGGTTATTCTACTAGGGTTTGCTTATGTTCATCTTCTTTTATTCAATTAATATTTTTGTGATGAACTCCATTAATATGAGTATCTAAACAACTATTATTGGTTATGGGATAAAGTGGATTTCACAACATGATATATGATTCAATGAATTAGTTTTGTCTCAATAAAGTATTGTTTGTGATTCATTGTTAATATTGTTATATGATTTGAATATTTGTTAGGTTGAGTCCGGAATCAATCCGATTTGCATTCATCACTAGAGCTATATTAGGGTTTTCAATACGAAAAAGTTGTTTATCCCTGATTCTAAGTAGCATAATTGTGGGTAGTGCTTGTAGTGATATATCCTACTAGTCACAAGTGAATCATAACTTTTGTTAAAATGGATTAGTGCTTTTACACGTTCGTTTGCATTGATTAGTTTTATTCCATAGAACTTATTTCTTTTAGGGAGTTAAACTTGATTGCGCTTTTACACATTAGGTTGCTTTCCAGAAAGAATTCACATATACATCTTTTAATGTGGTTGTGATGAAATCAGGGAATTAGAGGGATATTCTTGCGATCAAGGTATCCTAGGACTTTTAGTAAATGAGAGATTAAAATACCAAAACTAATCGTTGATGAAAATACATGTTTGTGAATGATACTATCCCGTGACCAATATCTTCTCCTTATTGATTATTCCATTTATTTTATTGCTTTCAATTATTTTTATTGCTTTGTTTAAAACAACCCCCCTTGGTTACTAAGAAACTGAATTCTATAACAACAAAAGCCTCTATGTGGGAACGAACTCTTTCTTATCACGTACTTCATTTATATTTAGTAGAGTGAGAAAGTGAAATTATTTTTGCATCGGCTGACAACCGACCAGTGGTATAATCGGTTCCAAGATTGTAAATATTAAAAAGGATTTACAATGAAATAAGATGTCCACATACTTTGAACATGTTCAGTAACTCTTATCTTTTATTGTTCAAAGATATTCCTTAATAACTCAAGGAGATCCCAGACCGAAATAAGTTGAGAGTCTTTTAATTAAGGTTGTTAATTTTTTATGCTTTTAATTACCAGCAATTAAAATGCATATCTCTGGAAAATAAAAATTGGTAATGTGCATTTACTAATTGGAGATTTTCTAGTAGGATTTCGGTTAATTTTGGACAGAGCATTTCTAGGAATTATGAAAACAGATTTGGAAATATATTGCATATCATAAGAATATTTCGGTTTTGGAAATTCCTTGGTGTCCAAACTTCCTTGGTCTATAAATACCAAAGTTTGCATTTCGAGCAAACCATCCTAAGAGCCAGCAAAACTACCTTGTTGTGTTGTTACTGGTGGAGCCGTCTATTCGGAGAGGAAAGTACCCTAATTAGGCGAAATCTCTTACGACAGCTCGTTTAAAGATTTCATTGGGATCAAGAACCTCTACGAGTACCGTTAGTGGGAAACTAGATAATTGCAGTATTATTAGTTTTCGATTTGATTTGATTGAATAACAGTTGTTGAACTTTGATTGCACCTAGTTTGTTTATTCTTGATAATCTTCTCTTCTGATATAAGATTCACTCAAAGTAGATCGAAGTGTCGACGGGATCTTTAGAATTGTTTGTAGATCTAAAGACGTCTTGTGATAATTCATTGTTGTTTTGGGGTAAAAACTGATTCTGCTGCTTTCGGTGAATTTGGGTGTGTTGATGAGAAACGAATTCAAACCCTAAAAAAATGTACTGCATATGAGTACTTTTGAGTTCGAGAGATCAATCTGTAAGACTCTGGCATAAACCAAGAAATGGTCGTTCCAGATTCAATTCGGTCACAAAGTGAAGGAGAAGGGTTGATCTTAGGGAGGGAAGCGAAGAAGGTGTTTGAGATCAGAATGTTGAATTATGAAGGTGTGGTTGTTTTATGACTTGTATTAGAAAATGGTTTCTGGCTACTTGTTGTGTCCTCATTTGAAATAGGTTTAAAACCTATTTATATAAGTCATTGAGCGCACCCTGATCTCATAGGAAGTGGAGGAAGTTAAGTAATGGAGAAGTGTAGTTGTGTGAAAGGTGGTGATCATCATGCTTCCGTTACGAGGGGAGAATGATCACACGTAATACCATGAGAATATGGTAACCGGTTCTGGTAATTGACGTGACCAATTTGGTAACTAATGTTTATCGGTCCCAGTAACCATATTAAGGTGGAGCCGATCCTTGTGTTTAGTAAAACCGTAAACCTATGATTAGTGTGTTGATTTGATCAATCACATAGTTCTTGGAAATCAGATGTACCAGTTCTAAATTTGTTTGGAAGTGTGGTATAATCGGTTCCAAGATTGTAAATATGAAAAAGGATTTACAAAGAAATAAGATGACGACATACTTTGAACATGTTCAGTAACTCTTATCTTTTATTGTTCAAAGATATTCCTTAATAACTCAAGGAGATCCCGAACCGAAATAAGTTGAAAGTCTTTTAAT
The DNA here is from genome assembly GCA_023531295.1 of Papaver armeniacum. Taxonomy (NCBI): domain Eukaryota; kingdom Viridiplantae; phylum Streptophyta; class Magnoliopsida; order Ranunculales; family Papaveraceae; genus Papaver; species Papaver armeniacum. Next base: position 53,674 of record JAJJWW010005108.1, read on the forward strand.
TAAGGCTGTTAATTTTATATGCTTTTAATTACCAATTAAAATGCATATCTCTGGAAAATAAAAATTGGTAATGTGTATTTACTAATTGGAGATTTTCTAGTAGGATTTCGTTTAATTTTGGACAGAGCATTTATATAGGAATTATGAAAACCGATTTGGAAATATATTGCATATCTTAAGAATATTTCAGTTTTGGAAATTCCTTGGTGTCCAAACTTCCTTGGTCAATAAATACCCAAGTTTGCATTTCGAGCAAACCATTCTAAGAGCCAGCAAAACTACCTTGTTGTGTTGTTCTTGGTGGAGCCGTCTATTCGGAGAGGAAAGTACCCTAATTAGGAGAAATCTCTTACGACCGATCGTTTAAAAACTTCTTTGGGATCAAGAATCTCTACGAGTACAGTTGGTGGAAAACTAGATAATTGCAGTATTATTAGTTTTCGATTTGATTTGATTGAATAACAGTTGTTGAACTTTGATAGCACCTGGTTTGTTTATTCTTGAGAATCTTCTCTTCTGATATAAGATTTACTCAAACTAGATCGAAGTGTCGACGGGATCTTTAGAACTGTTTGTAGATCTAAAGACGTCTTGTGATAATTCATTGTTGTTTTGGGGTAAAAACTGATTCTGCTGCTTTTGGTGAATTTATGGGTGTACATCGGGTCGGGCAGGCCATCCCAAGCCCGATTATAGCACAGGCCGGGCCGGACGGGCTTGTACTCCTTAGTACCCATTAAGTTTAACAAGGCCAGGGGCAGGCCGGCAATAACAAAAATTTAATGCCCATGGCCCGTCCATACCCGTGAAACAATACAAAGCCGGAGCCGAAGTCGGTCGAAGGTGCCTCGGACCCAAGAGATAATTCAAAATTTTAAAGTATATATGTTTGTTTTTTTTGGCTTGATGAATGATGATATATTTGTAACTCGTTCAAATGATAGTTCAAGCAATTCATATTCATTACTGTGAAATGTAATTAAGAATTTTCTCTAACCCCAATAAATTGTCCACATATGAAATTTAAGTTCTTGAGAAATCCATCACACTAGTAGAAAACTTTATTCGAGGTTATAGCGGTCGGTGCGGGACGGGTAACTAAACAAAGCTACGGCAAAGCTAACAGCCGGGACTCCAATATTTGAACAAAAACCCGGGTCCGCCCACTTATAATTATCGGGCAAGCCGGGATAGCCCATGACAGGCTATCGGGCGCCCATGGGCTCCTTCGGACCCGAGCGGTACATGGCAGGCCGCTGGCTTCCGGGCATTCTGTACACCCCTATGTGAATTTGGGTGTGTTGATGAGAAACGAATTCAAACCATAAACAAATGTACTGCACATGAGTACTTTTGAGTTCGAGAGATCAATTTGTAAGACTCTGGCCTAAACCAAGAAAATGTTGTTTCAGATTCAATTCGGTCACAAAGTGAAGGAGAAGGGTTGATCTTAGGGAGGGAAGCGAAGAAGGTGTTTGAGATCAGAATGTTGAATTATGAAGGTGTGGTTGTTTTATGACTTGTATCAGAAAATGGTTTCGGGCTACTTGTTGTGTCCTCATTTGAAATAGGTTGAAAACCTATTTATATAAGTTATTGAGCGCACCATGATCTCATAGGAAGTGGAGGAAGTTAAGTAATGGAGAAGTGTAGTTGTCCGAAAGGTGGTGATCATCATGCTTCCGTTACGAGGGGAGACTGATCACACGTAATACCATGAGAATATGGTAACCAGTTCTGGTAATTGACGTGACCAATTTGGTAACTAATGTAACCGGTCCCAGTAACCATATTAAGGTAGAACCGATCCTTGTGTTTAGTAGAACCGTAAACCTATGATTAGTGTGTTGATTTGATCAATCACATAGTTCTTGGAAATCAGATGAACCAATTCTAAATTTGTTTGGAAGTGTGGTATAATCGGTTCCAAGATTGTAAATATGAAAAAGGATTTACAAAGAAATAAGATGTCGACATACTTTGAACATGTTCAGTAACTCTTATCTATTGTTCAAATATATTCCTTAATAACTCAAGGAGATCCCGAACCGAAATAAGTTGAGAGTCTTTTAATTAAGGTTGTTAATTTTATATGCTTTTAATTACCAGCAATTAAAATGCATATCTCTGGAAAATAAAAATTGGTAATGTGTATTTACTAATTGGAGATTTTCTAGTAGGATTTCATTTTAATTTTGGATGACGAGCATTTCTAGGAATTATGAAAACCGATTTGGAAATATATTGCATATCTTAAGAATATTTCAGTTTTGGAAATTCCTTGGTCAATAAATACTCAAGTTTGCTTTTCGAGCAAACCATTCTAAGAGCCAGCAAAACTACCTTGTTGTGTTGTTACTGGTGGAGCCGTCTATTCGGAGAGGAAAGTACCCTAATTAGGCGAAATCTCTTACGACCGCTCGTTTAAAGACTTCTTTGGGATCAAGAATCTCTACGAGTACCGTTGGTGGGAAACTAGATAATTGCAGTATTATTAGTTTTCGATTTGATTTGATTGAATAACAGTTGTTGAACTTTGATTCCACCTGGTTTGTTTATTCTTGGGAATCTTCTCTTCTGATATAAGATTCACTCAAACTAGATCGAAGTGTTGACAGGATCTTTAGAACTGTTTGTAGACCTAAAGATGTCTTGTGATAATTCATTGTTGTTTTGGGGTAAAAACTGATTCTGCTGCTTTTGGTGAATTTGGGTGTGTTGATGAGAAACGAATTCAAACCCTAAACAAATGTACTGCACATGAGTACTTTTGAGTTCTAGAGATCAATTGTAAGACTCTGGACTAAACCAAGAAAAGGCTGTTCCAAATTCAATTCGGTCACAAAGTGAAGGAGAAGGGTTGATCTTAGGGAGGGAAGCGAATAAGGTGTTTGAGATCAGAATGTCGAATTATGAAGGTGTGGTTGTTTTATGACTTGTATCAGAAAATGGTTTTTGGCTACTTGTTGTGTCCTCATTTGAAATAGGTTGAAAACCTATTTATATAAGTCATTGAGCGCACCCTGATCTCATAGGAAGTGGAGGAAGTTAAGTAATTGAGAAGTGTAGTTGTGCGAAAGGTGGTGATGATCATGCTTCCGTTACGAGGGGAGACTGATCACACGTAATACCATGAGAATATGGTAACCGGTTCTGGTAATTGACGTGACCAATTTGGTAACTAATGTAACCGGTCCAGTAACCATATTAAGGTAGAACCGATCCTTGTGTTTAGTAGAACCGTAAACCTATGATTAGTGTGTTGATTTGATCAATCACATAGTTCTTGGAAATCAGATGAACCAGTTCTAAATTTGTTTGGAAGTGTGGTATAATCGGTTCCAAGATTGTAAATATGAAAAAGGATTTACAAAGAAATAAGATGTCGACATACTTTGAACATGTTCAGTAACTCTTCTCTTTTATTGTTCAAAGATATTCCTTAATAACTCAAGGAGATCCCGAACCGAAATAAGTTGAGAGTCTTTCAATTAAGGTTGTTAATTTTATATGCTTTTAATTACCAGAAATTAAAATGCATATCTCTGGAAAATAAAAATTGGTAATGTGTATTTACTAATTGGAGATTTTCTAGTAGGATTTCGTTTAATTTTGGACAGAGCATTTCTAGGAATTATGAAAACCAATTTGGAAATATATTGCATATCTTAAGAATATTTCAGTTTTGGAAATTCCTTGGTGTCCAAACTTCCTTGGTCAATAAATACCCAAGTTTGCATTTCGAGCAAACCATTTTGTAAGAGCCAGCAAAACTACCTTGTTGTGTTGTTACTGGTGGAGCCGTCTATTCGGAGAGGAAAGTACCCTAATTAGGCGAAATCTCTTACAACCGCTCGTTTAAAGACTTCTTTGGGATCAAGAATCTCTACGAGTACCGTTGGTGGGAAACTAGATAATTGCAGTATTATTAGTTTTCAATTTGATTTGATTGACTAACAGTTATTGAAGCAAGTAAGCACCTGGTTTGTTTATTCTTGAGAATATTCTCTTCTGATATAAGATTCACTCAAACTAGATCAAAGTGTCGACGAGATCTTTAGAACTGTTTGTAGATTTAAAGACGTCTTGTGATAATTCATTGTTGTTTTGGGGTAAAAAATGATTCTGCTGCTTTTGGTGAATTTGAGTGTGTTGATGAGAAATAAATTCAAACCCTAAACAAATGTACTGCACATGAGTACTTTTGAGTTCGACAGATCACTCTGTAAGACTCTGGACTAAACTAAGAAATGGCCGTTCCGGATTCAATTCGGTCACAAAGTGAAGGACAAGGTTTGATCTTAGGGAAGGAAGCGAAGAAGGTGTTTGAGATCAGAATGTTGAATTATGAAGGTGTGGCTGTTTTATGACTTGTATCAGAAAATGGTTTCTGGCTACTTGTGTTGATAACACTTGTGTCCTCTTTTGAAATAGGTTAAAACCTATTAATATAAGTCATTGAGCGCACCGATCTCATTGGAAGTGAAGGAAGTTAAGTAATGGAGAAGTGGAGTTGAGCGAAAGGTGGTGATCATCGTGTTTCCGTTACGAGGGGAGACTGATCACATGTAATACCATGAGAATATGGTAACCGGTCCTGGTAATTGACGTGACCAATTTGGTAACTAATGTAACCGGGTCCCGATGAACCATATTAAGGTAGAACCGATCCTTGTGTTTAGTAGTACCAGTAAACCCATGATTAGTGTGTTGATTTGATCAATCACATAGTTCTTGGAAATCAGATGAACCAGTTCTAAACTTGTTTGGAAGTGTGGTATAATCGATTCCAAGATTGTAAATATGAAAAAGGATTTACAAAAGAAATAAAATGTCACATACTTTGAACATGTTCAAGAACTCTTATCTTTTATTATTCAAAGATATTCCTTAATAACTCAAGGAGATCCCGGACCGAAATAAGTTGAGAATCTTTTAATTAAGGTTGTTAATTTTATACGCTTTTAATTACCAGCAATTAAAATGCATGTTTATTTTATATGCTTTTAATTACAAGCAATTAAATTGCATATCTCTCGAAAATAAAAATTGGTAATGTGCATTTACTAATCGGAGATTTTTAGTAGGATTTCGGTTAATTTTGGATGAGAGCATTTCTAGGAATTATGAAAACCGATTTAGAAATATATTGCATATCTTAAGAATATTTGATTTTGGAAATTCCTTGGTGTCTAAACATCCTTGGTCTATAAATACCCAAGTTTACATTTCGATCAAACCTTCCTAAGAGTCAACAAAACTACCTTGTTGTGTTGTTAATGGTGGAGTCGTCTATTCAGAGAGGAAAGTACCTTAATTAGACGAAATCTCTCACGACAGCTCGTTTAAAGACTTCTTTGGGATCAAAAAGCTCTACGAGTACCGTTAGTGGGAAACTAGATAATTGCAGTATTATTAGTTTTCGATTTGATTTGATTGACTAACAGTTGTTGAACTTTGATTGCACCTGGTTTGTTTATTCTTGAGAATCTTCTCTTCTGATATAAGATTCACTCAAACTAGATCGAAGTGTCGACGGGATCTTTAGAACTGTTTGCAGATCTAAAGACGTCTTGTGATAATTCATTGTTGTTTTGGGGTAAAAGCTGATTCTGCTGCTTTTGGTGAATTTGGGTGTGTTAATGAGAAACGAATTCAAACCCTAAACAAATGTACTGCACATGAGTACTTTTGAGTTCGAGAGATCAATTTGTAAGACTTTGGCCTAAACCAAGAAAAGGCCATTCCAGATTCAATTCGGTCACAAAGTGAAGGAGAGGGTTGATCTTAGGGAGGGAAGCGAAGAAGGTGTTTGAGATCAAAATGTTGAATTATGAAGGTGTGGCTGTTTTATGACTTGTATCAGAAAATGGTTTTCTGGCTACTTCTGTTGATAACACTTGTGTCCTCTTTTGAAATAGGTTGAAAACCTATTTATATAAGTCATTGAGCACACCCTCATCTCATAGGAAGTGGAGGAAGTTAAGTAATGGAGAAGTGGAGTTGTGCGAAAGGTGGTGATCATCGTGTTTCCGTTACGAGGGGAGACTGATCACACGTAATACCATGAGAATATGGTAACCGGTCCTGGTAATTGACGTGACCAATTTGGTAATTAATGTAACCGGTCCCAGTAACCATATTAGGGTAGAACCGATCCTTGTGTTTAGTAGAACCGTAAACCCATGATTAGTGTGTTGATTTGATCAATAACATAGTTCTTGGAAATCAGATGAACCAATTGTAAACTTGTTTGGAAGTGTGGTATAATCGGTTCCAAGATTGTAAATATGAAAAAAGATTTATAAAGAAATAAGACGTCGACATACTTTGAACATGTTAAGTAAATTTTATCTTTTATTGTTCAAAGATATTCCTTAATAACTCAAGGAGAACCCGGACCGAAATAAGTTGATAGTCTTTTAATTAAGGTTGCTAATTTTATATGCTTTTAATTACCAGCAATTAAAATGCATATCTCTGGAAAATAAAAATTCGTAATGTGCATTTACTAATTGGAGTTTTTCTAGTAGGATTTCGGTTAATTTGGACAGAGCGTTTCTAGGAATTATGAATACCGATTTGGAAATATATTGCATATCTTAAGAATATTTCAGTTTTGGAAATTCCTTGGTGTCCAAACTTCCTTGGTCTATAAATACCCAAGTTTGCATTTCGAGCAAACCATCCTAAGAGCCAGCAAAACTACCTTGTTGTTTTGAGCTGGTGAAGCGGTCTATTCGGAGAGGAAAGTACCCTAATTAGGAGAAATCCCTTACGACCGCTCGTTTAAAGACTTCTTTGGGATCAAGAAGCTCTACGATTAACGTTGGTGGGAAACTAGATAATTGGAGTATTATTAGTTTTCGATTTGATTTGATTGACTAACAGTTGTTGAACTTTAATTGCACCTGGTTTGTTTATTCTTGAGAATCTTCTTTTATGATATAAGATTCACTCAAACTAGATCGAAGTGTCGACGGGATCTTTAGAACTATTTGAAAATCTAAAGACGTCTTGTGATAATTCATTGTTGCTTTGGGGTAAAAACTGATTCTGCTGCTTTTGGTGAATTTGGGTGTGTTGATGAGAAACGAATTCAAACCCTAAACAAATGTACTGCACATGAGTACTTTTGAGTTCGAGAGATCAATCTGTAAGACTATGGCCTAAACCAAGAAATGGTCGTTCCATATTCAATTCGGTCACAAAGTGAAGGAGAAGGGTTGATCTTAGGGAGGAAGCGAAGAAGGTGTTTGAGATCAGAATGTTGAATTATTAAGGTGTGGATGTTTTATGACTTATATCAGAAAATGGTTTCTGGATACTTGTGTTGATAACACTTGTGTCCTCTTTTGAAATAGGTTGAAAACCTATTTATATAAGTCATTGAGCGCACTCTTGATCTCATAGGAAGTGGAGGAAGTTAAGTAATGGAGAATTGGAGTTGTGCGAAAGGTGGTGATCATCGTGTTTCCGTTACGAGGGGAGACTGAGCACACGTTCACCCACTACTCTCATTACAGTTAACCGTCCGTCTTTCCTGACACTTTCTTGTAATGGGCGCGTTGCACGCCGCACGCTGTAAACCGCCAGACCAATACCCCAGGTGAGCATCCCCCGATTATCGACATGTTTGATGTCTCGAGTGAATGGGTCAAGTCATGAGACTTGCTGTTTAAAATCGCACATAGTGCTTTTAGGTTAAATAATACAGTAAGTTATTTATGAAATCAATATTTGCATAGCATCGCTTATAGTCGATGTTTATAAAGCATCGCTTTCAAACAAGCAGCTGAAAAATAATCGATGTGCTAGATGCATCGTAGTTTTAGAGATCGAATGAATCAGTCATGAATTGAGCGTCTTAAAAGAAGCGTGACCGTCCTATTTCAGGGAGTTGGTAGGAGCGACGCACGCATCTCAGGGAGTGGCCGGTCAGGCCCTATAGGAGAATGACGACTGGTAGCCATTCTAAAATCCTATCGGTCGATCCAGGTTAGATCTGGACCGCTAAAATTGGCTGAAACGATTTGCGGCAGTTAATGACTACTTGCTGAATCATACAAGTAGCGCGAATGACCACTTTTGAGTGATCGTTTAGGGACACATGGGCAAGCCTTGGCCTGGCCGATTACTCCTCATGGAAGACGGGGGCCAATGATCACAATGCTACCTTGTTGGTTTTCTGAAAATAAATCTACACCATATTACTAGGCTAGCGAAGTTGGATGAACAAGATGATTTGCGGAAATTATTTGTTGCCATTAATGTAATTTTAGGGTTTAGGGGTCGTGCATCCAACCCTATTTTGGCTAAAGGATTTGAAGCGCTGCGCGCTAGTTCAAGCAGGCCGATCGGCCCTATGGAAAGACGGGGCGCCAGTGAGCGCGCTGACCTCTCTTGGTCCGCCTGGAATTGAATCTAAGCCACTTACTTTGGCTGCCGCAAACACCAATTAGGGTTTCAAAGCACCACGTTCACCCTACTTTGGGTGAGCGATTTTATACACTCTTGGCTTGCCGTGAGCAAGTCGATCACCCATGGGTGTAGCTGGTTAGACGGTGAACACGCCATCGTTTCTTTGATCATTCAAGATGCGATCTAAGCCGTCCAACTAGGCCGGCTAAGTTGGACGGATGCGATGGATTTTGAGACCGTTTTTGTCGGTCTTAGCTCGTTTGAGTCATAGTGCGATCACCCATGTTTTGGTGATCGTTCAAGAAGGTAGCGAACGAGCTAAAGGAATTCTGACCGGCAGGGATGCTAGTGGGCCCGCCGGTATTTATCATGACGATCGCCTAGTTCCGTTAGGAGTAGGCTAGGCCTATTAAATTGTGTGGCCGTGATCATTTCTTAAGACCGATATGGACAGTCTAGATTTCCCTCAAGGATTTTAAACGCGTTCGATCGCGCTAAATTTTAATTAAAAGGTGTGTGAACACGCTGATCTCTTTGTCAGGGGGTGATGTAGCCTATGTGAGTGTTTTCAGGCAGGTCTCAATACTGACACTTCGGGAGATTCATGCTACTCCGTTGTTCACTAATCGTCATGTCATGCCAATATTGAGAGTTCGGCTGGGAACATTGCATAGGAAAATACTAGGAAGGCAGCTAGGAGCTTATATACTCATTAGGCTTTATACTAGTGAACAATTCATCTAGGAGCTTGAGTTTCGATATAATATGAAGAGATCCATAGGCACTCATCAGATTTTGATATATTCTCCAAATTCCCTGCGGAATATAAATATATCAAGGTCTACTACTTCTGATGCCGGGTCAGGTAGACATACTTTTACAGTTTTCACCCTAAGCTAAAAAACACCATCAACAATTATTAACAGACTCCATTCTGTGCTTGATTGATCACAAGAGATTCAAGTTGTTGTGTGCATGTGTTTATTGAAGATTTAAGAAGATTTGAAGACGATGAATATTTCTGATTTGGGTTCATAATCTTTGGTGTGCGCCAAACTTGATCGGCTGGGATCCAACTATAATCGGTTTATCTTTGATAGATTTGATTTATTAGTTGCGTAGATCGGCATCAGTATTTAGTTTGAACATATTTTATTATTGATTGCATAATCTAAACTTTGCTACTCTGGTAGTCGTTGGATAGATTGATTTAAACCCGACAAAGGAGTTTATTGGATTAAACAGAAGAGCCTTTGTCTAACTCATATCACTGAGATTGAATAGAGTTGTTACCAAACAGATTTGTTGTTCCTTTACTGTTAATACGAACCAAAGGAATTGTTCCAGTGCGTGCACTTATTGAATGTCGGAAGCGCAGGGATACTAAAGAAACTGGTCGAACTATAGGTTTAGTTTCTTGGTCTCAACTATACGAAGTTGGTTTGATTTTGTATAGCGGCTTAATTCTAAGAGTATTCAATTCTGGACTAGGTCCCAGGGTTTTTCTACATTTGCAGTTTCCTCGTTAACAAAATCTTGTTGTGTCATTTACTTTTGTTTTCCACAATTATAATTGTTGTTATTATAATTTAAAGTAAATTACACAAATGTTAACTCTGTATTACTTGATAGTGATCCTATAGAGTTTGGTTAAGTACGAACCTATTATCAAGTAATCACACTTTGATTGTTGTATTGTCTCGATCTCGTATCCATAGACGATCACACTAAGTGTGAATACCGGTTTGTTATATTGTCTCGACTCATTCCATAGATACTCACTTTCTAGAAGAGGACTTATAGGTGGAAAAGTTTAAGATTGTGGTATATTTGGGTACCCTCGTCTTTTCAGTTGCATCAACTAGATTCGATTCTACTTTAACCTTAGGTTTCTATCGAGACCCTGTAGGTTAACGAATTCAAAGACTTCATTGGGATTGTGAAGCCAGACCCAACTATTTTCTTTGTAATTGCGCGTTCTGATCTTGCATGATTCTATCGTTTGAGTACTATCTTCTCTAAGATTTGTTCAGGATTTAATCTCCGATAGGCAAGATAAAAAGTAATCACAAACACCTTCGTCTCATCATTTTTGATTCCACAATATCTAGTTTCGCCATCATACGATTTAGATTATTGTGAGGTGATTGATAATACTAGGTTGTTCTTCGGGAATATAAGTCCGGGTTATCAATTTGTTCATGTTCACCTTGATTTATCAAAAGACGGAACAAAAACTCTTGGGTATTTCTGTGGGGAGGCAGTTATTCATTCTATAGACTTTTCTCAGGTGAGACAGTTTGTTTATCAAGTCTTTGACTTTGGGTCAAAGCAACTCTTAGTTGTGGGTGAGATCAGCTAAGGGAATCAATGTGTAGCATCATGCTTTGGGGATCAGAGACGTAAGGAACGTAATTGTACCTTGAATCAGTGTTAGATTGATTAGGGTTCAACTACAGTCACTAGTACAAACCTTCACATTGGCCACTTTTTTTGGTTTACAACATAGCCACGTTTTAGGTTATTTGCGTGGCTGATTGTCATATGTATAACTATAGCCACGTTTTGTGTTACCCTGTAGCCATGGTGCACCATTTGGTCATGGGTTTAATCCTAAACCCATCAAGTGGAGCCATATGGTATCGTTAGGTCACGGTTTTCAGTCTTATCTCATCACATGTAGCCATGAGATGTGTATGGCCACGTTAAGCAATTATGTATGTGTAGATTATGTAGGGTGGTAATAGACACACTTATCAACCTGTGACGAAAAAGGAATTTATTTAGCCACCTTAGTTTGTTTATGTATCCATAATATATGATTTATTAGACAAGCATATACTAATGGTTTATTGTAAGATAAGTGCTTCTCTCGATCATGTTAATCTATATCTTTCAGAAAACTTGCACTACAAAAAAGAGAGTATCCATATATTTAAATTATGGATTCAAATAATTTGAGATTTGTAGATTTTATAAATAAATGAGGTCCCTCGCAATGTAGAAACTCTAAAATATCCTGCTTAAACATAAAAAGCAAAAAAGGCGCAAATACTATCCAAAACAAAGTATAAACTCTATGCTTACGTAAATCAAAACCATGTGTACGTACCAGCCCCATTCCGTATATAACAAACTGAGTAAGTTGCTTCCCAGAATGTAAAATATCAGGCTCCTTGTTTGTCAGCATAAACATATTCCGATCTTTAAATCACTAATTAAAGGGAGCCAGCAGTCCAACAGTTGGACAAAAGTACTTCCTTATCCAAAATCCTTGGACAATACATTCAAGTGCTATCTACTTATACAGATAAAGGTGTCATCTTAGATTCTCTCTTCTCCTTCTAAGAATGTCTGGGTACCGCCATTCACCAGTCTCCCGACGGTGATTAATAACTTCTCCAACCTTACAATTTCCATGCTTGGCAAGTTCAAGAGTACAACACAATGCATCAGAACCAACAAAAGAACCACCTATTGAACTTTAACAAAACAACTTCTACCAATCCAGTCTTTTGTCGCATTGGATTTTTCTTTTCAGTAGCTTCCTTTATTCTTCTAAAAGTGACAGACTCAAACCTGAAATGATACATGTAATACACACAAAGAACCAATTTAAGAGATAAAAAAGAAAAAGAAAATGTAATTCAACGGCATGTAAGACATCGAAGTAAAACCACAAATTCATCATTTTGCATACCATTAAATACCAGTGCTCACTATCATAGTGCCCAATCTAGACACAGATTCACTCATTCACATTTCTCATTTATGATACTCTCAAAGTGAAAATTAACAGTTTCAAACTTCATAGTTAATGATTGCAAATGTATTAAAGAAGATTCAGATTCCCATTCGTGTCTAGATCAATCAAGCAGTGAGATGCACCTAACTTCCTAAGTTCTCAATACCTATTAATTCAAAATTACATGAATCACAAATGAAATGCACACCCAAAATAAGTAAGTTATAAGAATATATAGATTGACAAAGTTACTCACCGGAGAAAAGATTTGACATTCACGTGGTGGTGGGTGGGGAGGAGGGGAGGGAGGGAGTTTCTGTTGATCATCTGGGGTTGTTGTTGTTGTATCATCAAACTTAGAAGCAAAAAGACCACAAATATACGACGATGTTTGAGTTCTACTCGCCCATTTTGTTGTGGTGTATCCACACATGAAGTTTGAAATTCTATACCTTGTTTAATAAAGAATGGAACTAATGGAAGAAATTTCGTACCATTATCACTGCACACCTTCTTAACTTGTCTATCAAATTGCGTTCTAGCCATAACACAAAAATTCTGAAAAATTTCCACCACCTCAGTTTTATGTACCATCAAATAAACCCAAACACAACGAGAATAATCGTCGACAATGGTAAGAAAATAATGTGCACCAAAAGAAGATGGAGTACGATAAGGACCCCATACATCACAATGAACCAAATTGAAGAAGTCATCCGCTTTATTCTCACTAACCAAAAAAGTAGTCCGAGTTTTTTAGCTTTAAATAAAATATCACATGGTTCATTAAGAAATTTCCGACAATCAACTTTATTCATACCCGGAAGTAAAGAAACAACCTTATTAGACGCATGACCTAAACGTCTATGCCATAAACAATAATCTTCTCCAGCAGATACTCGATTTGCAGTAATGAGCGTTCCACTATGGGAGATATAGACCCCGTCTCGTTCCTCACCTACACCAATCACCGTCCTCGTAGTGCGGTCCTATATCACACATAATTTATCAGTCAAAGTGTCAATACATCTCAAATCTTTAATTAAACAAGCTAAAGAAATCAAGTTGCAGTGGAGATCAGGAACGAATAAAACACGGAATAATTTCATATTGTTTCCAAACATCATAGTGCCTTCGCATGGAGTATGAGAATATGTGCCATTCGGAAGCTTTACGGAAGAAAACCCTATTTCATAAGTTTTAAACAAAAATTCTTTAGTTCCTGTCATGTGTCGTGAAGCCCCTGTATCAAGTATCTATTTACCAGAAAGCTTTGAATCATTATTCGAATTTTTAAGCATTCACACAATGGTTTCTCATTGGGTATCAGTAAGAGTATTATCAAGACCTAGTCGATCTTGCGATGATAAAGATCCCCCACTAGAGTTAATGGTTGTGATCGCTACATTAGCTACACAAGTCATGGTGCTAATCTTAAGCACAATTTCTGATTTGATTTTTAATGAGGTTAAGTCTTTCCTGGCTCAGATGCCATGAAACGACAAAGTAGAGAAGATGAAGATTTCTTATTATTGAAAAGCTTTTTTTACAAAATAGGTTTCCCTGTGAATAAATAGGTAGAGATAAAATAAATCTACACGTAACTAAAATCTTTCCTAACTAAAATAATACATAACCATATATACAATATACACAATAAATAGTATCTCCTAATACCTTCAAACAAATAACACTAAACTGCCGAGCATCTCGTGCTAATAATGTGATGGGTTATAGTCGACTTGTACATATTATGTAAGAGGGAGGATCCCCTCACACTTTTATTATCACACTATCTCACACGTTGAGCGTCATTTTGCGAATAAAAACCAAACCGTAATGGATTTGAAGCTAATATTTTAGGGATATGTTCCTCTTACCAAGTTCTATATCCCTACCAAAAATGAGCACATTCCGAAATATGAAACCTCATAATCTACCGGTCTTAATTTCGACGGTCAGAAATCCGTTGATTTTCAACGGCTCATTTTCAAAGTAGTAGATGGTGGTGTTATATGTCTCGGAATACCCTCATTTTTGGTAGGTATGTAGAACTTGGTAAGAGGAACATATCTCTATTAGTACTATATATAAAGGGAACTCCCTTGCCACAGTGCTGAACAGTAAATGAAGCTAGCTGTAAGTTTTCAAAATCCAACTTTGATCTTAAATTTAAAGTTTTATCGAAAATAAAAATTAAATAAGGCTAAAACGGTAAAATTAATAGAGAGGGTCCCATTACAATATTGATTTCGGAACTTTTACGCGTAAAGTGGGTACAAGGGGAAGCACGTGCATAGCACATGCAGTATAAATTAGTATATAAAACAGAAAACGAAAGAGGTACGAGGGACATGGAAACTGCTGTCTTCACTGTTCATTTCTTAAGGGCATTCCTTTAAGAAGAACTTCGGGAAAACCTAATTGTTCTAACCTTTAATTTTCCTAAACCTCACCAACAACGACCAAACCCTTGTTTAATTTGATTCTTCTCTTCTTATTACAACAGAGAGGGAGGGTGGGGAAAATGGCATCTTCAAGAGGCAGCAGACAGATAAAATGAAGATAAACATTTAACACGCTGATACGAACAAAGATGTAAGTTTAAATATAAAAGAATCCCATTATGTTTGTAAGTACACTTATTTATCTCCATCGCCACGTGTACTAGCAGAACCCATGTGGAGGCCAAGTCATAAAGAGGATCGACACGTAGGGGCACCCACGGTGTCTAGATGACGTTCCATCTGTCAAGACCGACGGTCAAAGATAAAGGGACATCCAAGGCGTATAATCGCTGAACACCAAAGAGTCACCTTACCCCATCACACGATGAGACACAATCAACGGCTAAGGATAGTCCCACCGTACGGACGTGACAAGAGAGGCCCGACATCACCCGGGCGCGGGGATGCACGCCCAACCACTAACATTCAATGTTGCTCAGAGGGCACGTGTCGGATGACCCATGAAGAAGATGCGCATTGATCAGCGTAATGAACTTGGACATTGTAGAATCCGCGGAGTGACAGAGAGGTCCGCGGACCTGCACAAAGCACAAGAAGATAAGATCTCAACGGCTCCATGACAATGGGCCCACCAAATTAGCTATATATATGTATATCCCTTCCACTGAGGAAAGGGGGTAGAGATTAGAACTAAGGAATAGGAGAGAGAATAGTGAGAAGTAAGTAGGCGTTTATGGAGAATCTCTCCATAAACCACAATCATCGCCCCCCCTTTAACTTTTGTAACCGTTTACTTCGTAGTGAATATCTCTGGATCCGTGGATGTAGGCCTTAATGCTGAACCACGTATATCGTCGTCTCCTTTATTTTTAGCACTTGGATGGCTTCATTTATGTGTTGATGTCTCAGATCTATCACTTTGGGGATGATGACGAGATCATGATAAACCCCATGGGTTTGGAATCTATGAATCATCACCTACCTAGGCTTATTATACTTTACTCACACTTTAATGCACGTATTCGATTTATGTTAAGATTGTTTGTGATCGCGCGGATTATACCTGATTTCCGTGTTCACAATTTGGCGCTAGAAACAGGGACCTTGTCCCGGTAAAAAGATTTATCTTTTCCTGTGACTTCACAGCCTCTACCTCAAAAATTTTACTTAAAAAACATAAACAAATCCGTTCTTAAACTCGTTTTTCGCACATAGTTGTGCCCTTTGTATTTTCTACCGGCAGATCTGGATCTTTTACAAACACAAACTAACATATCTATGTTTTTGAACTATTTTTCGCACATGTTTATGTCTATTGCGTTTTCTACCAAATGCATCCAGGCATTGTGTAACCTTAAAACCAACGGTCCGTGTTTTAACCGATATTTCAAACACAACTTCCACCAATAGATTTGGACTTTTTACAAACAACAACCCATGGACCTTATCCCGGTTAAACCAAATCTATGTTTTTAGCATTGTTCACAAACTAGCGGCTTTGAGCCTACTCATTGCCGCTAGAAATCGAGTTTATGAAATCAAGTTTGAACTAACAACTAATCAGAAGTGGACTTTTTGTCTCGGTTTACCTCCTACTCTCTGTGCAGAATATTACAATGGAAAGGAACAAAGATGCTGGGAAAACAAAGGTAACTTCGAAAGAGACACCTAGGACTACGCCGTAATGACAAGGAGCAAACAAAATGGCGCGGGATTCACAGCCAGTGACAAGGCGCAGAATGGAGCGAAGCACACTCCTTTCAGATGCAGGCATCATTGCAATGGAAGCAAAGAAGGCCGCGGCGGCAAAAGCTACTACACCTACCGAAGGAACTTCTCAAATGATCGCCTCCAAAGTGACAGCTGCAACCCGGCCTATTGAACCTCGAGAAGCAGTAGCAGAATCAGTAATCCAGAACCCTCCTTACGGGATGCCACAGACTGATGAACATAATATACCACTGCACGCAAAATCCTACGGAATGACCGAGCCGGGTAGACGGCTAGTAGAGGATATCAACACCGCAGCCCCGAGGAACAAGCTCGATACGATAGGAACAAATCAGGAATCAAACCATTCTCGCGAGATATTGGCGCAATTAGAAGAGCTAAAAGGAATCGCAGACATACGCGGACGCGTGGCCTTACTAGCCCAAGAGAACCAATAGTTAAGAGAGAAGATCCTCCAAAGCGCGGAGCTAGAGAATCGGCGGATGAAGCTAATTCTGCAGTACAAAACAGAGACCGGAGGATGATCTCGAAAACATCCCGACTGCAATTAATCAAAGAGGAATACCCCAAAAGGGTGCGCAGAACAATAGAAGGATTGACCCGGACTACCATCCAGAAACCTCCGACTACTATGATGAAGAGGAGGCCACAACATCACAACCTACAAGAAAGACTCGGACATCCATTCAGAATGAGCATTGCGTGGCAATGGAGAATCTCCGTGCGGAGATGCTAGCGGAAATCAATCAAATCAAGACCAGGCAAGGAGGTGGAAGACTAGAACAGGTCATGAAGGAGGCCACCACTACCCCACTAGCACGGCAGCTGGCTACCGCCACCATTCCACAGAAGTTTCCGGTCCCATCCTTTGAGTGTTACGACGGATCCGCGGATCCCAGCAGCTCACCTACGGTATTACAACAGGGTAATGGCTGTGTGGGATCATGACGAAACTATATTATGCGATATTTCCCTTCGAGCCTGAAGGGATCCGCGTTATCTTGGTTCGATAACCTCAAGCCAGGGTGCATTGGTTCATATGATCAGCTCACCGAAAGATTCTTGGCCACCTACATGTATAACAAGGTCGTGAACACAGGGATGGACAAACTCTTCTCACTCGCAATCAAATACAAGGAATCCATTCGAGAATACACGGATAGGTGGCACAAGATATGTCAAGCCATAGGACATGTGGATCCGTGGCGAGTATTAATTGTTACAAATGGGGCTTGACAGGATGAGCCCATTGTTTGTCGAAATCCACGGTACCTCTCCAACCACGGAGGGAGATCTGAGGATAATCATCGAAAAACATGCCAGATTGGAAGAAATTCAAAGAGAGAACCCAAGAGCACAGGCTCAACGACCCCCACGAACCAACTCCGCGGAACTAACGAACAGATCCAGCGAACACCAAAAGGATCGGAAGGATGACCACAAAAGGGGTGGAAGAAAGTTTGAAGACCGAGTCTACACAAGGCTCAACGCCAGCTACTCACGTATTTTAAAAGAGATCAAGGATCGCGAGGACTTAGACTGGCCCTGGTCCAAAGGAAAACAACCACCGGCCTCGGCAGAATCTAAAGAGTACTGCGATTTCCACTGCTTCTACGGACATCCAACAGAGAAGTGCAAAAATCTCAAGATAGCGATACAAAAGCTGATTGATACAGGGGATCTTAAAAAATACATAGAAAAGGCTGGAACGGAAGATAGAGCCAAAACGCAAACAAACAGTCCGATTACGAAGGTAGCACATTGAACACTATATCTCGCTTCGTAAAGCAAAGAGTCAACCCTAACGGCACAAATAGGGAAACGACTGAGAAAGCAATTTGAAGATTACTGTGAGCTTTACAGCGCAAATGGAAAGGAAGTGGAAGAACACGAGGAGTGGATGAACGCACCTCTGACCTTTGAAGCCGAGGATATTGAGGATGACATGGAAGATCACAACGACCCATTGATCCTCACATTGCCAATCGCAGGATGCAACATAAAGAAAATCCTCATCGATGGAGGAAGCTCCGTAAATGTCTTGTTTTACGATACATTCAAACGTATGGAGCTTAACGATGAGCAACTCTTGACTTCGCACTACACCATCTACGGGTTCAATGGCACGGCTACGAAGCCTCTGGGGGATATTATCTTACAGGTGGACGCATGCCCCATGAAAGTCGACACTCATTTTAGTGTGGTGAACACGCCTTCGCCCTACAATGCCATTATTGGACGAAGATGGGTCCACAAGCTTAAGAGAGTCGCAGCTACCTACCATCAATACCTTAGGTTTCCCACTCCCCTAGGAGTAATGGAGATAAAGGGTGATCAAGCTTCCGTAAAGGAATGCCACGCGATGCAAATACAACTCAACAATGAAGAAGATAAGAAAAGGAAAACCCGCAAGGCTCGGAACAAGGCGATATCCAAAGACAAAGCCATCGACGAATATTTGGAAGGGATCTCCGGGAAAAGCTTGTCTAAAGGGAACTCTGTAGGAAACACGGAAGCCTCAACATCAAAGGCTAACCAGGGCGCCCTCGCAAACAAAGAATCTGAGACTACCAAATAGCAATTAAAGAAAGTCCCCCACCTCGGGGAACCAAAGCCCACGTTTACATCCTTGGAGGCAGTGAAGGAAGTTAACATAGGGACGGAGCAGAACCCAAGAAAGATCAAGATAGGAACTCTAATGGACGGAGAACGCGAAGCTTCACTAATAAAACTACTAAAGGAATACGCGGACATCTTCGCATGGAAACTATCCGATATGCCGGGAATAGACCCACAGATAGTACAACATGAGCTGCGCATCAAACCTGGCACACCCCCCGTACGACAAAAGATACGAAAGGTAGCTACAGAATATCATAAAGCAGTAGAAACTGAGCGCGAAAGCTGTTGGAGGCCGGTTTATAAAAGAAGTCAAATATCCCACTTGGATCTCTAACATGGTAATAGTACCAAAGAAGAACGGAGGGGTCAGAATCTGCATCGACTTCACCAACCTGAACAAAGCATGCCCCAAGGATAGTTATCCGTTACCCAGCATTGACAAACTAGTCGACGCAGTAGAAGGATACGAAGAGTTATCATTCATGGATGGATACTCCGGGTACAACCAACTATTTTGGCAGAAGAAGATCAAGCAAAGATACCGCATTTTACACACCCCATGGTCTCAGTATTGCTACGTAAGGATGCCTTTCGGGCTCCGGAATGCGGAGCAACGTACCAAAGGATGGTCGATGCTATTTTCAAGCCGTGGATCGGCGGGACCTAGAGGTCTATGTTGACGATATGCTCGTAAGAGCAGGTTAAGGAAGGACCACCACCAGACTCCGAGGGACATCTTCGAAGCTATGAGAAAACACAATATGAAGGTAAACCGGAAAAATGCACTTTCGGAGTAACCTCAGGAAAATTCCTTGGGTACCTAGTGACAAAAAGAGGCATCAAGTAGATCCCGCAAAATCCGAGCCATAGTAGACATGCCGTCTCCAAAGAACCTAAAAGAGGTACAAAAGCTCAATGGATCCCTAGCAGCCCTGGGAAGATTCATCTCAAGATCCTCGGATAGGTGCAAACTCTTTTTCAACATACTAAAAAAGGGGACGAAATTTGAATGGACGGCAGAATGCGAAGAAGCTTTCTTGGGCATCAAACAGTATCTAGCAGAAATCCCCATCCTTCAGAAACCAGACCCGGACGAGGTTTTGGCACTATACATTGCGGCGACAGACGATGCAATAAGCGCAGTACTCGTCAGAACCCACACAAAGGAGGAGCAACCGATCTACTATGTCAGCAAGACCCTGAATTCCGCGGAAAGGAACTACACAAGAATCGAACAGCTAATCTTAGCCGTCGTATGGTCTACATTAAAACTGAGGACGTACTTCCTAACACACGACATACGTATCCCATGTCGAGCACCCTTAGAGACCATCCTCAAAGGGGCAGAAAGGTGGGACGCATAAAGCAAAATGGAGCACGTACCTCGACCAATTCAACATCCACTACGAGCTCCAACACTCCCAGAAATCGCAAGTATTAGCGGACTTTTATGACTCCGCCTTTGGACAACGAAGAAGAAGTGCGCATACAAGGATGGAGGGCTGGGAGCCCAGTAAATAGAAAAACTAGAGCCAAATAATATTCTTGAACCAAAGGGAACCCACGACAATGGGAGGTCTTTGTTTATGGCTCCAAAAATAGAGAGGGCGGGGATAGGCATCGTCATCACCACACCCAGGGGACAGAATTGTGCACGCATTGATTGGAATTCGAAGGCCATACAAATAACATCGAGAATATGAAGGTGTGATCCACGCTCTCCGCTTGATAATTGAATTAGGGATACAAGAAGTGCGGTTGACAAGTGACTCACAACTAATCATACGGCAGATAGGCTACGAATACAATGTGTATGACGAAACGCTGATGGCGTACATGGCTCGGGTGCAAACATTGGATTCCCAAATACCAAAAATCAAATTCCGACATCTGCGAGGAAGGAGCTTAGACACGCAGATGCCCTGGCATATATATCATCCATGCTTAAAAATGAGGATGTCAAAGCAATCAAGATAACAAGAGTGTACGAACCATCCATCAAGCTCCAAGAGACATGCGCGGCTAACCGACGCAAATCTAAGGAGGATATCTCTGATGATGATGTCGGAGAGCACATATTCGACGACTTCGGGACGATGACATCACGCGACAAGTGATGAAGATGACGATCACAAATGTAGAGATTGGAGAATCGAAATCCATTCTTTCTTAAAAGAGGGGAAACTCCCCCCAAGATATCAAAAACAGGCTAGAAAAATACAATCCGGAAGAAAGTGGATGTACGAGTTAAGGGACCAAACCTTAGACAGAAAATCATTCCTCGGGCCACTTCGCCGCTGCCTATCCCAGTCAGAGGGACATGTCATCTTGAAAGATATCCACAGAGGAAACGCGGGAAATCACAGCGGAATGAGGTCCCTAGCAGATAAGGCAAAGACGCAGGGTTACTACTGGCCAACCATGATCCGAGATGCGCTAGAATGGCAAAAAGGTGCGAGGAATGTCAAAGATTTGGTAAACGAATCACGCCCAGCCACAAAGTTGAACTCGTGGACAGTCCGTGGCCCTTCGGGAAATGGGGTATCGACATAGTAGGCCCACTCGTATCAGGGACTGGGAAGAGAAGATTTACGATAGTGGCAATGATTATTTCAAGTGGGTAGAAGCAAAGGCACCGGCAAGAATTGGGATTCAGACGTATTTACTTTTATTTTTCAAAATATCATCTGCAGGTTTGGCATCCCCTTGAGATAGTTTTCGACAACGGTGAACAGCTACAAGGGAAGAATATCGACTTGCTGTTCGACACCTTCAAAATTCGAAAAAACAAATCCACCCCCATATATCCACAAAGCAACGGACAAGCAGAAGCCACAAACAAAACTTTGGCGCTTATCCTTAAAAAACAACTAGACGAATACAAGGGGCGGTGGTGTGAGAAGTTGCATAACGTTCTATGGGCATATATGACGACTCGAAGATCAGCTACCGGAGAGTCTCCGTTTTTTTTTTTTACTCACATACGGAGTGATATAATCCCTACGGAGATCCTACTTCCAACAACAAAGATGAAGCATGGGAAAAGAACCTCACCACGGACATGATGTTGGAAAAACTTGATGATCTCGAAGAAAGGAGAGAAGCAAAGACTACAAAGAATGGAAAACTACCAACGCAGCTAGCCAGAGAATATAACAAAAAGTGAAACTTAGGAATTTTGTAGAAGGGCAGTATGTGTTGAGAACCATTCCCCAATACTAGCGAGAAAAGAAGTGGGGAAAATTAGCACCAACTTGGGGAGGACCCTACGTAATACACGACATCGCAGGAAATGGCTCTTACTATCTGCGTAACCTGAAAGGGGAAATCCTCATGCATCCGTGGAATGCCAAATATCTCAAGCCATACTACCCATAACCCACCACCTGCGTATGCATTTCAGAAGAAGAAAACGGACTTACAAGTCCGCATGTCTCTATCTCTGACAAAGGAGTAACGCGCCTTAACTTTTCAATCAATACAAGCTTTCATTTTCAAATGTCATATTCTACAATATTCTATTCATTACCCATACACATTTCAATTTATTCAAGATCACAACCTATACCATATGAGACACATGTAGATATTACTTACACAATGTACATTGTAAACCATACCACATCTTAATAAAACATCGATACTATCGTTACCCCGTGGACGTAGGCCTTAGGGCTGAACCACGTAAATCATTGCGCAGTTATTATTATTAAGAATTGGCATTATACTTTATCAAGAGGGATATCCCGCACAAAGCGTGGATCATACCCACTGCAATAGACCGGGCAATATCCCATGCAAAGCACACACACGCAATATATCGGAGCATACACATGCAATCTCTCGTAACTCCTCGTAAGTGTCTATAAGTGTATGACTGTGGGGCGACTTCCACGAATGAGATACCCGAGCAATATTACAAGCCGCGAACTCAATGGAATATATCCTTGAACGTCAATGAGACCCCACCGTTCAGAAATCCTCCGGCCAAGGAATTAGTCTGGACAGGGTGCAAGGTCACAAGACAATTTGGGGATATCAACCTACGGGATTGCACAATGACAATACACTTTCTCAAATGCAAAGATTGATATCCGCGGATTATAAACACTACGGAATTACTCATTATGTTTACTTAATGTGTAAAGTCGATAGATGTAAATTCAACAAAATTCAAAGTCGATTTAAACACCAAAGTTTGATCTAGTACATGGCGATTGATTACAAGCCCAAAGAAGCAAAATAGCAAAAACGCCAAAAAGGATAAGCAATCGAGATCAATCCCTAGCATACTAGCTACGGTCTACTGAGAAGGAGCGTTATCCGCAGTTTATCCTTCGAGTGATGAAGGAACACTACCACCCCGAGGAGGGTCGAGGAAGAACTTGACGGGAGCGGGGCACGGGCGCCGGTATAATTCTTGGTCAGCCCATGACTCTTCTTGAGATCCAGCTCAATCTCACCAAGAGTCCTGTTAATATCTTCTGCTAGCTACTTACGAGCCACGAAGCCTATGGCTACGTTCTTCATCTCAGCCTGATTCAGGGAAGTGGAAAGTCGGGTCTACCTTTTGATTGGCTTGCTTCAACATTTCCTCCCGAGAATTAACTTGGCCCTCCAGGTTGAACTACCTTAACACGAGCTTCAGCAAACTTTCCATCCGTTGACTTTTAAGCTGTCCTTGGAGCTCTGCGGACAAAGGAGGAAGACAGAGTTATAACAAACACAACACAAAGCACACTCGATGACAAAAACGTATACCTTCACAATAATCAACCGCGAAATCCCTTGCTTCTGCAGCATAATCGTATTCATTCGATAACCTATCATAATCTACCTGCAGAAGATTATGAGCATACTGACTCGCGCTTAGGTCATCTCGAAGCATCGAGTCCGAATGACGATATCGATTAACCTCATCATTCTTCGATTCCAACCCCTTATTAAGACGATACATAGTCACCTCCAAGTTCCTCTCACGCTCAACTTGGCGGGCCACATCAGCTCGAGACGCGGATAAAGCACTACTGAGAGCGCCAGATTCTGCCCTAGCGTCGTCCCTTTCCCTAGCAAGACGTTGCATATAAACCCGCACATCCGCGGGATGAGAAGACCGCGCCGCCGCAACTCGTTTTCCATAACATTAAGCTTAATTTCTAAAGAGGAAATCTGATCGCGGGCCTTCTCAAGATTATCCCGCGTCCATAAAAGAGCCCCGTTGAATAAGTGACGGTCATGGTTGTTTTGATTTTGCAGATCTACCATGCAAAGCTTTTTCTTACGCCATTCTTCGGCCATAGCGTTATGAACATCCGCGCGGGCATTCCATTTCGCTGATTCACTCTTAAGTTTTTCAACTAACTCGGCGATACAACCTTTTTGACGAATTCTCTCATTCTGAAGCCATAATAACTCAGGGACTCCACCCACTGAAGACAATACAGCGGGAGGAGGGAAGAAGAAAATAACTCAGAACATATAAGGAACAGGTAACTATTAAAGAAGAGGAGACGCAGACCTGAAATAGATGAAGAGTTCTTCTCGGCAACCGCTAACTTAGCCTTAACCGAAGCCAACTCAGAACGCAGCTTCGCCTCTTCCGCGTCTTTCTGTTCCTTACGCTTAAGCAAACCCTTCAGCTCTGCTATTTCCTCATCTTTAGCAGAGACCGCAGCTTCAACGCTCGTAAGCGTTTCTTCAAAATGTCGGAGCTTCCCTTCTAGCTTGAGAGACTTAGCCTTGAAGAGCCGGTAAAGATGGTGGTTGCAATATTCACTCCTCATCATCTATCAATCAAAAAAGGAAATTAGTTCACAACACATTTAAGCAACATCAGGGGCAGAAAGAGCAAGACAAACCTCCAATAACCATTGCTTTGGGATAATCGATCTGGTACCCATCAAACAATGGCCATCATGTCAGCAACCGTAGGGGGGGGATCCACCACGAGATCAATCCCACTGGCCACAAGATTCTTGCCCCACCCTCGATCTACCACCTCCTCAGGGGTTAGCTCCATATGTCTGCGGGTAAAAGAATCAGAACTCTTTTCCCCTTCAATCACAGGAGCAAGATGAGGTACAACAAGCAAGTTTTTCTTTTGCAGCCACGCCAAAACAGCATCATCGCCATCCGCGGCCAAGGATCGCGTGAAATCATCTAAGGAAGAGTCTGAGGACTTCCCACCAAGCAAAGCACTACTAGTACTCGTCACCAAGGCCCCACCAGCAGTGGAGGAGGTACCAACACAACTCTCGGGTTGCACAGCCAAAGCCCCAACAGCAGAACCACGCACAGGGCCGTCTCCGCAGCTATCCTTAAGAACACTCCAATCATCACCAGCTGGAAGCAGAGTGAAGTCCGAAACAAGCCCCATAACGGTGGCCATATCAAATGATTGCTCCCCAGATAAAACCCTACCAAAGGAGAACTCACAACAAGCATCCCCATCCTTGTCACCGCTATCAAGAACAATTCCCTTACCCTTGTCTATAACATCACCACCAGACTTAGTAGCCCCCCCGGCCTGATCATCACCACTACCAGTGGCCGGATCTCCACCACCACCAATAAACGGATCGCCACCACCACCACCAGTGGCCGGTTCTCCACCACCACCAATAAACGGATCGCCACCACCACCACCAGTGGCCGGATCTCCACCAACACCAATAGACGGAGCACCACCACCACCAGTGGCCGGATCAACACCTCCACCACCAGTGGCTGGATCACCTTCACCACCACTAGTGGCCTGATCACCATCACCTTCTTGAACAGGCGGAGAAGTCTCAATTCGCTCTTCCCTATCAGAAACATCCTCTTCACCATCCACGGGACTATTCACATCCTCGAAGTGTGAAGAACCCTCGGTCGGAGAATTCGACGATTGCTGAGGATTAATTTTCTTATTCCTACGCACCTACAACACATAATAATAAAAGAGCCATTAACATCTCCTTTCCTTGGCATAATCAACATTATTTAAGAAAACGAAGGGGCATATATACGTAGAAAACAAACAACACACCTTAGTAACATCAATATTCGCAGGAGAAGGTTAGCATCGAGATATCCTCGTCTTCCGCGTTATCAACATCGCGATTATAAGCAAAGTCCATACCGCAAAGCTCATCCGCCAGGGGCAATAATGAGCATAACGAGCGGGAGAAGCTTCTCGATGAGACCGTTATCGATAGGTCCAACCATGAGGTCCAGAGACCCAACCATAGGCCCACGGACCAACGACTTCAAGAACAAACAGTGGCAGACCACTCATAATCGTGATCACGCTTAATTCTCTCATCAACGGGAATATGAAGACCTTCAGCACCAGGAACCCTAGCCATCTTGGAATCACTTACTTCACTCAAAAGGCGAATTTCCCCTAACCGAAGCAATGTTCATGAGACTCACAGGACCACGGCTTACGAGTATTCTGTTAACATAATCTCCGAAGGATTTGTTGAAATTTTCAGGAGTATACCACCCTTTCTCCTCCTCTAGTTTAGGGGCATAGCAAGTCATCATCGTCGCCCTTGCTACGAAGATAGCATTCTCGGAGATGACGAAGATAGTTCCTGTCAATCTGTTGCACCCCACGATTATGACTTTTCTTGGCAAGAGTGCGACTAGACAAGACCCTAGTAGTAGAAATCATCACCGGCTCTATACAATGGCAACATCAAACCAGCCTCGAAAGCACCCACGGTCGTCGACAAATGAAAGGCATCATACCGATAATTGGTAACCATCTCATAAGTTATATCTTTATCAGGGGCATAAAAACGCACTTGGAAGTGCTGAAGACCGTGCTTCAATTTGAAAGCTTCAAGATCAATATGCCTAAAAGTAAACTTCTTATTGCCCAAAGATAAAGGTCGAAAAGTAACAGCAGAGTCATCCTCGAAAGCCTCTCCGAGTACCTTCCGTAATCCACCGCTTCTTCTTAGGAGGAACTACATCTCCCGAAGATTCTATTTCCACAACTTTTCTCTTAAGACAGAGTTTTAGTCGACTTACCTAAATTAGGCACGGGTGGATTAGTCCGCGGTGGAAGTTTGGTGCGGAGAGAGGCTGTACATATAGAGGATCGGGCTTGAGTCTCGCTGTCTCTTCTGAGACCCATCTCTAGGGCGATTCACGGCATATCTAGACCCCCGTGGGGGATCACCCCTGTTAAGTGAAGGCCTCTGACCAGAGGACGAAGACGTTCGTCCTTCCCGAGGATTACCATGGGTAAGTGAAGGCGAAGCTTCATCTCTAATATTGGAATCAATCCGAGGAGATCTGTGAGGACTCGACGGAGGAGTTTGATAAGAAACCCGCGGATGATCGGACATACCTACGGACACAAACACAAATAAAAGCGCAAGTCAGAGGCGAATAAGATCGAAAAGCAAGAAGCTCTCAAGAACAGCAACAAGCGTGAAAGAGAACCCTAGACTCCATCTGTAACTACTTAAACTCTCGAACTACTACTCAAAATCCAAAGAGGAAAAATAAGATCGAAGCAAAATGAAACATACGATTCAGCGGTATCAACTCTCAAATCCCGGGATATACATAAGATTAAATTCATCACCAACGCATCACCAGAAGATCAAGAACTCAACAGGGTTGGACATGGCGATTAAACGGGATAAAAAACCATACCTGAACCTCAAAGAGTAAAGCAGCAACAAAGGTGGCAATGATGGTAGCAGCGGCATAGCATCCCATCAGCATCAGAAGACAACAAAGATGGCGACAAAGGAAAGCAGAAGCCAGTAACAATGGTGTCAGAGGAAGTTAAGAAGGTGAAGAAGACAATGGAACAGAATAAACAGAGAATGTGAATTTAATTCACATTCTCTCATTCTCCCCTTTTAAATAAGAACAAGAAAAACCGTCCACTACCCAATGGGCAGTTATGGCCGGGTAGGGGAAACGTGCACAATAAATACAGGTAGCACCTTTTTAGGAGAAGTTATGAGGAGGGAGATAAAACGTACCACACGATTCTTCTTCCCACTAAAGCTAGCGCCTAGATCACAAGAAGAGGGGCAAATTGTAAGTACACTTATTTATCTCCATCGCCACGTGTACTAGCAGAACCCACGTGGAGGCCAAGTCATAAAGAGGATCGACACGTAGGGGCACCCACGGTGTCTAGATGACGTGCCATCTGTCAAGACCGACGGTCAAAGATAAAGGGACATCCAAGGCAGATAATCCCCGCGGAACACCAAAGAGTCACCTTACCCCATCACACGATGAGACACAATCAACGGCTAGGGATAGTCCGACTGACACGGACGTGACAAGAGAGGACTGACATCACCTGGCGCGGATTGTACCGCCCCAACCACTAACATTCAATGTTGCTCAGAGGGCACGTGTCGGATGACCCATGAAGAAGATGCGCATTGATCAGCGTAATGAACTTGGACATTGTAGAATCCGCGGAGTGACAGAGAGGTCCGCGGACCAGGCACAAAGCACAAGAAGATAAGATCTCAACAGCTCCATGACAGTGGGCCCACTCAAATTAGCTATATATATGTATATCCCTTCCACTGAGGAAAGGGGGTAGAGATTAGAACTAAGGAATAGGAGAGAGAATAGTGAGAAGTAAGTAGGCGTTTATGGAGAATCTCTCCATAAACCACAATCATCGCCCCCCCTTTAACTTTTGTAACCGTTTACTTCGTAGTGAATATCTCTGGATCCGTGGATGTAGGCCTTAGTCTTGAACCACGTATATCGTCGTCTCCTTTATTTTTAGCACTTGGATGGCTTCATTTATGTGTTGATGTCTCAGATCTATCACTTTGGGGATGATGACGAGATCATGATAAACCCCATGGGTTTGGAATCTATGAATCATCACCTACCTAGGCTTATTATACTTTACTCACACTTTAATGCACGTATTCGATTTATGTTAAGATTGTTTGTGATCGCGCGGATTATACCTGATTTCCGTGTTCACAATGTTCTGATACGAACAAAGATGTTGTAAACCCTAAGGTTAATTTCTGCGAAAAACAAATTAGTTACATGATGGTTTTAAAGCATATGGTGATTTGTTGATGGAGATAAAGATTAATGGTTAAGTTAAATGGTATAAGCAATTTTTCTTTATTTACTCAATTATCCCAAACCACCGTCCAAGTATTCTAGCCCCAACAGTCAAATGCTAGCCCACATTTCTTCCCCAAGTTCATAAGACTCCTACCACTTGATTACTTTTATCCCTCCCTCTCGATTGCAATCACCTTACGTTGTCGTTTAAATTGCTACACCTAGCCTAGCTATCGACTGGTGGGTTCTGATGTATGTACGGTCAAAAGAATGGTTTCTCTATATTTCTGCGATCCGCAACAAATTTTAGAGTGGTATGGAATCTATGGATATCAAAAACTTCAAATAAATCAACAAATTTCATGATAAACAAATTATAACCAACTTAACTAACTAATGGGGTACTGTTAGTATTTCTAGGAACGCCCTTTCTTAAACTTGGTTTCTCGGGTTTTTGTTACAAAGGTACCTTCATAATAGCATCTCGAACAGTGGGTGCTAAAAATTCTACGTGGAGTTTTTATTTAGATCCTTATTTATGGGGTCATATGTATGTGGCAAAAATAACAACGCTATTCTCATGGACTATCTCCAACAAGTGGGGTCTTAATTTGAGGATTTGTTTTTCCGGATAATGATAAAATTGATTCCCTTTTTCCTATTGGTTAGAAAAAATTATTCAAAAGTAAAAATTTAAAATATGGTTAAAAAGATGACGTGGACGTCATTCTCAAGATCTAAATAAGACTTTCTCCAAGACCTTCATATTTATTTTGACACCCTTCCTACTTAATATGACCCACTGTTGGAGACGAATTTTATGTAAATGAGGGTCTAAAATCCTATGTGGCATAAAAAAATAAAACTTTCACCCTCTATTGGAGATGCTCTAAGGGGAGGAAGGAACCGGCTATTTATAGCCTCTTAGTAAGGCGGTAAAGGAATGACACGTGTTTAACTCTTACAAGCGTCAAACAGAAGATAATTTTCTTTTAGCTTTGCAGAATTCACCGTTTCCCGGAATTTATAATCCCATGGGATTACAAATTCTGGGATTCATGTAAATTCCTTATGTGTTTGGTAACTCAATTAAAATTCGTAGGATTTATAGAGTTTTCTTATATTAAAGTCTTTGTACCGTTTGGCATTACCCTCAATTATATATGGGATTTAGAGTTAAAAAAAAGTGGGTCCACAAATCCTTGATAAGTTTCCAAACAAATCTTGGGGGGAGGGGTCGGACTCCATATGGAGGATTTGTTGGAAAACTGAATCGCGTTGGAAACGTGATTCCAAGGATTCGGGTAACCAAACATACAAAGGGAAACATAATTCTACCAAATCCCCTGGACCCATAAATTCCGCCTTTAAAATTCTACATCCAAACCCACCATTAAGGAAATCGTAATGATCCTTATCTTGGTTCGGTGAAGTGTAGATTTTATTGGCAACGTCTCGATTCTTCTGTGGCGGTGAAAATGGTGGGCCACTCCAGAAAATTCATGTGTACACAACATCTTTATACTATTATTAAGTGAAGAGGTCATTTAGGGCCTTTTTACAAAAAATGACCATACATAAAAGATTAAATTAAAAATAAACGAGGTTAAATTCGTCAAAGTCCTAGACTAAAGAAACCGATGGGTAAAAACTGTACATTTGTGACCTCTCTCTAGGAACAGATCTTTCGAGAAACAAATGCAACATTCAAAATTCAAAATTCAAACTGCAAATACCAGTTCCCCCTCTCTCTAACTTCAGTGGGACTTTCTGTATGCTTTCTTCCACTTCTACCTAGGTTCATAATAAGGTACATTTTTTTGAGTCGTAACCATGGTTATCTTATTGTTTTCAGGATTAGGATTGCATCTCATGTTTTTAACACTGTTGTTTCATTTGATTTATTTTTCAGTGCGGATTACAAAGATCAAATGGTAATGTCGAATGACTTGGTTAGATGTATGAGTTTTTCATTCAATTGAATATTCACCCAAGATTAATTTTATAGGGTAATGTACTTCACTTCTCTGTCTATTTATATCCTTCTCAACTTTGATTTCTATGAGTTGGTTTGGTGTTTTTGTATATGGGTTTGATTTTGTAAAGGGATGGGTTTATTGTAACTGTAATTTTTTTTTAGTAAGAATTTGAATTTATTGAAGTGTTCTCATTTTTGAATTGAATTAAATCTTAATCCTATGTCTTTATGTGAAATGTGTAAGTACATAAAGTGTTCGATGATTTGTTGTGCTTAGAAAGAGAAGGGTACTGGTGATTGGGAAGAGCTGGCAAGAATGGTTGTGAACATCAGAAGGTGAATACTGTTATATATCCTAAAGCTGGCCAAGTGTAAAGATCTCTCACAACTTTTCAGTTTTCAATTTATTTTTAATTTTTCCTTGCATTTTTTCATACTTCTTTACAATTGTTAAAAATTGAATTTGTGTATAACTAAATTGAGCTTTAAGTTTTGCGGGTTTTGTTTTGTTTCAGCTGATTCACAATTATCAATGGAGTAGACATTTTTTAGTAGGTGCAACCCAATGAAAAACCAATCACATATTACTGCCAATGTATTACATACATGTTGAATATCTTATACACTAAATTGTTGGCTCATGAAATATTGTCTTTGGCACCTGTATCTTTGTTACAAATATACATACGATTAAAGAAGATGTGAACAGTATTAGCCTGTGTGGTAACTGATTTTTATTTTACTTTTACACTCCAGGCAAAAGAAGTGGCGGATTTGCAGCAAAGGAAGTCTGAGCATGGAAGTAAAATATTTTGCCTTTTGCATTTTCTGAATGTCTGCGTCAGTGATGTTTTTTTCATCTGTTGGTATGAAAATTTTGATATGAACAGACATAGTTAATGCCTATTGGTGGTTATATTGTTACCATTCGATAGGACTTTTAATTATATTGTGGTGCAACATTTAAAGCCTGAAATTGTATTTTGGACATGGAATATACGTTAGCTTGGCCTTGAACATTACAGGAGTAGAGTTATTTATAAAGAAGGGATTTTAACCTATACAAATATATGCTACAATTACCAACTGGTCATATTCAAAAATGGATGTGTGGTGTGCATATTTTAGCAAAATTTCAACACAGCAGATATGTGAAGCACTTGATAGGTGGAGAACATGAGACGGAATTGGATTTTAGATTTTAGTATAATGAAGTTCACTATTTGGCTCTTCCTACATTCTTTTTCGGTAACGTTCAGCTTGAATAAGTGACATTTTTAGTTCTTAACACTTTGATGTATATGTATATGTCATATGCCATTTCTTTACCTTTGTCAAAAAACAAGCTTTTTACTATTTGCTCATATGCTTTCTTATATTGTTTAACAGTCCTATTAAGTAATTGGTTTCTTTGCACATATTTTGAAAACCAAATTAGCCTTCATCTTACTTTAACTTTTGGTGGATGCAAGCAGGTAAAGAGAATGGAGGAAGGCAACAAAATAACTGCGAGTACATAAAGTTTCATCTTATTGTCATTGCATAATAGAGAGTGTATGTCATAGACCTTCCCTTTGGAATTCTCACGTCAGAACCATGAATAGTTTCAGCATTTTCTTTGCAGGTAAGAACTATAAAATGACAAATGAAGTTATTGATTAAGTGTGTCTTACAGGATCTCTTTCCGAATTACGAAATTATTATTGATTAAGTTTTGGCAGTTAGATTAGGAAGTGGACAGTGATGAATTTTTTCCATATTTCAGTGGTTTGGGTGGGAACTCATCATGATAATTGATGTTCGGATTATGGAGACCGAAAGAATAAATTTGCTCAGACTATGTTACCACTGTGTTGCATCCAGGTTTGGAAGAGTTGTTGAATGACGCAACGTTGTCTACTGGTATTTGGTAAGTTGTACCAGGCTTTAATGCTCGACCAAAAGCAGCAGGAAGTTGACGGAACTGGTGGTTATAGTAAATGGGTCTCACAACAATGGTTAGCTCTTTAAGTCCTTTCTAATTGTGCATTATTCATACGATTGTGTCTCTAAATGATTCAGCGGTATTCATGTATACCCGTTCAACTCAAAACACGTGCAGCGCACGTGCCCTTTACTAGTTAATGTTAATGGAAAATGGTGGTCAGGAGATTAATTAAATTTTGATATACTCCTCCCACTTGGACCCGCTCTAGTTCGCTTTAAATCAAAAATAAGGAAACCCAAGCGTCAGCATGTCCAAGTCTTGTACAGAAGTAGGTTGTCCAACTTAATTGGTAGTGTGATCACGTTCACTGAAGATTTAACGAAATTTTCTATTAGTCTTGTCTGTCTCTAAATCATGAAAGCCTCTTTTGAACACGTCGTAATTGTGGGAATAGGCTTTGGGTATTTCTTATGCAACGGCGCTACACACCGCGGTGATATCACCGGTACACACATCCTTGGGGACCCCACCAGGAGAAAGGGGGCGTTGGTTTCTTGTGTTTGGTGGGCCCCACCATTTTTTGTGAGTGGGTGTGATATCACCGTGATTTTATCACGGTGAATCTAGACTTTTCGTTTCTTATACCTCTCCATAGCAAGAAACCTGGCCAAATTGGGGTATCTCAGATTAATTGCGATAACTAACTAGACAAAATCTGGATCATTATCAAGTAAAAACACACCACACATTAACCAGTTATTTTTAAAATACCTAATCTACCATCGCTTAATTAACACTAAGAATGTGATTAGGTTAATTAATTTAGTTAGTTAATTAGTTGAATATGAATTCTCAAATTAGGTATTGTTTGGATTGAATTCATGGATTATGTGTTATGATTTTTGAGGATTTATTTTATTTTATTTTTTTTGAGAATTTTTATTTTGTAACGAAAATGAAACCACACTAGCCAAACATTTCTACAAAGGGGATTGCAAAGCCGTCGAGTGATTTCATACTCAAAATTACAGAAGGAATCAACACTTTCATTTCTGAAAATATGAAAAGTCGGCAAGGTCGACAAAACAATACCCTGCCGACTATAGGATTTTCGCCATACAGAAAAAGGTGTTACAAATGCATGATTAGTCGGCAAGATATTAATTTCATAACCTTCCGACTAAACTATAGTCGGCAAGGTATAAGAATGAATACCGTGACGACCTTGTAAATGCTAATTTCAGAGACGAAAAGTTGTCACAATATTCAACCTAGGAAGATAACGACTAAAACTAGTCGGCAAGCACTACACCATTTTCAGGATTTTGTCACAGGCTATACCTGTTACTTATTGAATTTGTAACGGTTATACCTGATAGGGGCCTAAAATAAATCATTTGTATATCAATTTCTCATGCTTTTCTTAGTCATTTCTCTTGTATTTTTGTATGTTACGCTTTGTTTTGCTTTTATAGGCATTTTGGAGTCATCGGAGTAAAAGAAGAAGAAAGCTCTGGGCAAAAGGAGCAAAGCTGTCATAGGCAAGTGTTATTTGGAGCCCAGTAGATGATAAGGGGTAACCAACTGATTTCGGTTACTAAAGAACACCTACATATCGTTAAGGGGGCACCATTTTCTCTTATTAGGCGACCATCATACAACTAGGTCGAGCAAATTGATAAACTTCACGACCTAGTTCTCGTCTGCTGCAACAAACGTTCTACGAGCAGCAAAGCCATGGTTTCGGTGGCTCGTAACTCGGTTCGAAGATGGGTTTTCGAAGACCTTAAAGAATGGGAATCGGTGAAAACGTGCGAGGTGTGAAGAAATGAAGGAAAGAAGAATTGCTCTTTCTTAGTTGAAGTTGATTGAGTGAATGGTGAGAGATTGGCGATTTTCAAAGCCGAAATGTAGAAGGAAACTCGGGTTAGGAAATAAAGAATATGGAAGAACTAGGTCAGTTTCATGCCGAGACAGAAAGCTGTGTATTGCTGCCGTTAAATCCCTGAGCAAATGGAGAAGATGGAAGTACAGTTCTGAGATTAATGAATGTATGTGTGTTTGAGAAGGTTTCTCAGAATGGGTTTGTTATAAAATGTGAAATGCAATGCAGGGAAGGAGTTGTGTAATCTTTGATCTTTCCAATATACAACGAGTTACTAGCCTATTCATTCGTGGAAGCACACTTAGTGCTTGAGAGAAGGCACGAAAGACCAATTCTTTACGATTTCAAGTTGATTTGCGACCAAGTCTTGTTGTTCAGTGAACATATGTTCATGCTTAAGCAAACTACAAGTCCGATGGTTAGTTGCAAAGGGTTAAGAGGGATATTAGATGTCATGACGATCTTGAAGATTCAATACTTTGTTAAGAGCTAATGTGTGAAGGTTTAGCGAGAGAATCTTTGGAAGAAAGTTGTGTATTGCCGTTAGTCTTGTATATTATGATCGGAGGAGATGATTTGAATTGAGAATATGGGGTTTGCGTTGGAGAATATGGACAACCTGTCTACATCCACAAATGTGACAAGGAAAGATGGGTTATGCGGAATTCAAGTTAACAACAATGAACTTCTGCTGAGCAGGGAAGAAGAATGAGCTCTGCCATTGACTGAAGATGATGAACAGGGAGATTGAAGGCAGGATTCGAGTTCCTAAATGAATGAAAGTGCGGTTTAGTTTTGAGCTCAAGTTGGCGATTTTTGTATGTATGCCAAGAAACAAGGGTAAGAAGCAGCTGGAGCCATCAGTTTGGGTCAGCATTTCACGGTTCGAGCTACAGGGGTTATGAATTCATGTGAAGGGATGTCATACGAGTGAGTACAAGCTCAGGTCTTGTTGTCGCTGATCCAGTCCGTGTGCCATGTATTCTCATGGTTTGTTTTGCGAAGGGTCGAGGGGGGATTAATGGTAGAAACTGAGATAAACATGGAAACATTGATCGTATATTGAAAGATTGGGTTTGTTATAAAACTTGGCGAGAGACTGAAGTGAAATACAAGTAGTTGATTGCGCAGGATCTGGAAGAAAATTGGAGCTATAAAAAGAACGGGAAGGCTCTGATTTTGAGATCATCACAAACCCCTCTACAATAGCTGCCAACAACCCTAGTTTCAGCGAGCTTTTGCTCGCTGAACAACCACCATCTCACCTTGCACGCCTCCACACGCATCATATATCATCTCAAAGACACCACCTCCGCATATCCATCTCCACCAAAGATACACCTTCACGGTCCATCACCTTCATCACCATCCGCACTGGAGTTCAGTTCCATCCTCCATTCACAACAACAGACTTCCATCACCAGCCTCCAACTGGTCGCAGAACTTCAACTCGCAACAACGGCAAAAACAAAGACCACCTCCACAATTGCCATCTATACCTCCATACTCTACACCACCAGTCCATACAATGTTCACTCCACCTCGTTGTTCGCGTTGATTGCTAGTTTGGTTTGTTGTTTCAATTCCATATATTTTCTTTGTGTTGATAATGAACTCATAGCTAAACATCATTCGATTATGGACGATTTCAATGTCCGAAACATGAACTCCAATTGATATTTAAAGTGCTTTTCTTGCAATTTATCTTGTTATTGCTTATTCTCTACCGTGCTAATAATGCTTATGAATTACTCTTGAATCGTTTAAGTTGCAAATTGAATGGTTAATTAATAGTTCTATTGCTAATTGAGACCTCTTCGACCCGTAATTGTCTAGAGAGTCTTAATACAAGTAGTAATATGTGGTTATTGTGATGGGATTTTGTTAAATATCCATGTGTAGAGATTGATACTAGTAGATGAGTGAGCCTATGTATTTGTCACTAGGAATAGCCTATCTCACAGTAACTTAATGCACTTGTTTAAGTCACACCTAGAGAGCGTACTTCTAGGAAACTTGGCAAGTAGCATCCAGGTAGTCAGCGCTTCCGTGTCCGGTGAATTAAGAAGTGCGGAATATTTGAGGCGTACCTAAATATTCTAGGTTATTAGTAATGGGTACTTTGAAACATAGCTATATTGATTAGATTCACGTTTCGTGACCGAGAAAGAGTCCTTGATCATTCTCATACTCGTATTTGCATTAATATTCGAGAAATTTAATCGACAACTTTAGACTCAACTCTCCCTTAGAAACAGACACCTTGTCATTGTACTACTAGTTAGTGTAAGAGAAGTAAGGAATTTATTTTTGCGAGTTCGACACCTCGTCAATACCTGTAATAAATAGGTCGTTATTAATAATTGTGATGGTGTTTTGTAACGGTTTTATCTGTGACAAGAGCCAGACAGTCACATATAAAAACCGTTACAATAATTAACAGTCACAATTGACCTAATTTTAGGGGTTGCTACATGTGGCTCTTTTGTCACGAAATTTTAACCATTTTAGGTGTGAGTATATTATTTCAACGATTCGTTTGACGACACGTGTCTCTCGTAGTGACGGTTACAGTAACACCTATAAGTGTTACCTAATGCTTGTAACGAATCTTTTAGTAACAGGTCATCCTCCAATATCAAGACTGGATGATGACACGTGTTCTTTTAACTAACACTTTTTGTAACAATTATTTCCGTGACAATTCTTTAAATTACAATTAAAAAAATGGATAGTCCGGATCAATTGTAACGGACCTGGGCTTTCAGTTTACAGGCCTGCGACACAATTTATCCTGAAACACGGGCCTGCAATACACATTTCAACACTCATACATACATTGCGGAAACACAAGCACAAAGGTCTTATTCATTATGAACTTACAACCAAAAAATTGTTTTATTCATTACGAAATTTAACCAAGCACAATTCAAAGCCAACACTTTGTGAGCTGCAACCATGTAAAAACAAGCTTAACTTAATTAATACACAATGAGATAAGGAAGTTGCAAGAGAATAAAAATATACAAATGAATCAAATATGATTTGTTATCATACCATTTAGCGCGAGCATAGACAAAGTTATCATTTCAAGTAATTCCTGCATTGGCATCAAACACGCATGACCTACAAATAATGAAAATTGAACATGTTAATGACAAGTTTTGGAGTTTCATGGATCAAGAGAGGAGTGGAAACAAAAACAGAATAAAGAAATGTAAAGAACTACATTATTATCAATCTCTCTTCACAAACTCCAAATTACAACTTGGCTATAAAGCAAAACATAGAATAAGTGGCGTTCCACTTCACACGACTCCCATTTCCTAAGGTGTAGGTAAACATACTCAACATTAACACCTACGGTTCTTCACGTCCTGTAAACAATAAAGACTAAAACTAATTCAACACTTTGCCAGATTTTTGTACTCACATGAACTACCTTTGTTATATGACTTGCAATGAATACAAGAACTTCATCTCATAACAACTGAAAGTTGGATACTCAATTCAAAAGTTAAACACCATGGATTTGAGTAAAATTCAGAAAATGGAGAACATTACAAGAAAAAGAAGGTAAAAGGTCAACAGACATACCTAAAAAATTGATCCACCTAGTTTTGTCTTTGACTGCACCAAAAGGGAGAAAGTGAGGAGTCGAAACACCGTATATTTGACTAAAAATTCAAGGAATGATTGAATTTAGAAAAATAGGGAATAGTGCAAGAAAGTGAAAGGAAAAGGTTAGTAGACATACTTAAAGAGCACAACCAAGATCAAGAATGGATGCACCTAGTTATTTCTTTGGCTGCACCCAAAACATCATATATTATCTAAATTCCAGGTAAATCACTTTTATAGAGAGACAAAGGAGCACAAATGAACCTTCATGACTCCCCGATGTAAGACAAGTTTATGTCTGAAGACAGAAAAAAAAGACCACGCATGTTTAGCTCTTAGTTCCAAGGTTCATCAACTTACCTCCAGCAATTGTTGCCTCATGGACCACTCTATCAATTTCATCAGTAGTAATGCCTGGTCGAATTACACGAGCAGCTGCATCCAATATCTCCCTACCAAGATGATAATATAAAGGAGCAAAATTCAATGTAAAACTTCTTATTTTACTTCCTAAACAACAAACTGGGAAAGCTTTCTAATAAAAATAATCTTAAGAATTAGGAACTTACTCGACAAGTTTCTCTCATCCTCTTAATCTGTTCAGGATGCAAACAGTAAGAAGATTTGATCCACTCATTAAAGTGTAACATCATTATAAGACATGGATATATGATTGAAGATCCATTAATTCAAGCTTACCTCCACAATTATTTTGAGATCACTATATGGTTCTATTTTTGGGGTTCCCTGCCAATTCCAAGAAAAGAGAAGGATCGTAATTCGGTAGCATGGTAACAAATCACCAGTACTCTCTTAGATTTTACAAATACCATGGAAACAACAACACAGAAACCAAAAACTAGCCAAAATAAAACTCACATCCTCTGCCCAGTCTGGCTTGTCAATATGTGCTGGCACCGTGCGCATACTTGAGATAAGGTATGGTCTTAGTGGCATGTGGTTGAAAAAAAAAAGCAAATTTGGTCAAAGTTCCATATAAACATGCAAGTGTTTGACATTTAAACCAAACATCGTCAGAAATAAACTATTTGACATGTTCATAATATTTCTATTAGTTGGGGTTAGCAAACATTTTTTATAGTTAATATTTCATATATTGTTTGGTTAAAAGAAAAACCATCTCACGGACACCAATCATGGTACACGTCCATATTGAATATTGAAATTGACAACTATAGAGAAATACCTAGTCCAATTAAAATTAGGAGCAAATCCGATCGCCCCAGCCTTTCCTTGTGCAATATAGCCAACCATCGAGATTCGTGTCTAAATTTTTCTGATCCATCATCTGGGACAACTTTGCCTTCAAGTGAACCGCCTTATGAGAGCTCAATGATGCCTTGAAACAATCCTGGGTGCCGCAAAAGAATACGTCGAAGTCTGAAAAATCAAAGCATAAACCACGATTCACAAAAGAATTCGTAATTGCAGTTAGCTTGGATAATGGTGAATAAGTTTATCTTTACGGGGGCAGTGGAAGACAAAAAAAAGGGTCAACGTAACTAATGCAACCACAAACTTAAGAAAAGGAAGAAGGCAAAGTTAGAACGTATACATATCGGAACGAGGCACCCTCACAAGGAAGTTTAAAGTCCATACATTTTGGGCATCTGTATAGAGAAAATACGACATTACGGAAACATTTCGACCAGTTTTAGTTGCACATAAGTGATTTACCTAGGAGCTTACCTGATAAGGGTGTTCACTTTCTTAGTCTGGATATACATCTTCTTGACTGCAGACTTAACTTTCTTCTTGTCAGCACAGATATCAACAATGAATACTATGGTGTTGTTGTCTTCAATCTTCTTCATTGTTGATTCAGTTGTGAGTGGGTATTTCAAAATATGGTAATGGTCAAGCTTGTTCCTTAGAGGTGCACTAATATGAGGGTACTTGGGTTTCCTTGCTGTCTTCAATGTCTTTGGCCTGTGAAAGGTGACCGATGAACAAACATATTATTCCAAAGCTAACAAAACTAAACCAAGTATACATAGATTTGCTTGAAAGTAGATATCCTATTAATGAATCAAATTTCATATATCATCTAAACATTTAAACAACTAAAAACATGTGCAGAACATTCGAACTATACAGAAATTATACATAATCAATAAACAAAACAAATTCAAACCCTCAAATCTAGGTTTATTACCACTTCTAAAAACAAATCTTCATTCATCATATTAATAAAAATCACAAAATTAAATTCTGACCAAAACTGATTCAAATAAGTGATTGACAAACATTAACCAACACGCTAATCTATTCAAAAAAAACCCAAAAAAAAATCGAAATAATTCTGAAATTTCAATCTACTTAAAATCTATCCACAAAACGCATCGAAATAAAGCGATTACTACCAGAGATTGAATTTTGAATCTGTGTAATACTGGGTAGGAGAATGATACTTAAAACTTCAGCAAACAAATACTTACGGTGATGAGGATGTAGGGTTTCTGATTTGCTTCAAAGGGAAACTGATTCCTCTGTTATATCAAATCTTGAGTTAGGGTTTTTTTTTTTTTCGAGGGAGGTGCAAGGTTAGAGAGATCAGGGATGAAGAAACGAGAGGAAAGGGAGGTTAGAGGGTGAAAGGCAGAGGAGAATTAAAAAGAGATAAGGTTGAGTGATATTCAGTGATATACGGAGTATAAGATAACCTACCTCGAGTAACTTAATCAAGCAGATGTAGGGACGCGGTTTGTTATTTGTGCGTTTCGCACAAGTACCTTAACTCAGTTATTGTGTGGTATAGCTAGACGATAAATACCTATGACACCGATGTAATTGATCCAAGAATATCTAATGGTTAGCTTCTTGCCATGTGTCAAAAGCAAAATTTATTAAACGGTTCTCATGGTTTTAATAATAGGTGGAGCACCATGCGATATCGTTTAAAGCTTTGGGAAGTATGAGAAATGAGTAGTAAGAATGAAAAATATATTTGGAAATCATTAAGACAAAAACGAGTTCCGAAACATACAAAAATGTACTTAGAAATCAACGTGACACCGATAGATATAGATTTCAGTCCCTCATTCCGATAAACCGAAGATGTGGAATAAAATATTTTATCATCTTAGATTCGGAGATTACTAGAGATAAACATGAGTTTCTCGTTTGGATGAACTGAGGATGGATTTTATCTGATCTTATCATCTCGATTCATATATTACTATAGTTAGACCCGAGTCTCTCATTCGAATGAACTGGAGATGCATTTTATCTGATCTTATCATCTCGGGTTCATATATTACTAGAGTTAGACCCAAGTCTCTTATTTGGAGGAATCGAAGAAGGATTTTATCTTATCTTATCATCTCGGGTTCATATATTACCGTGAGTTAGACTCGAGTCTCTCATTCGATGAATGAAGAAGGATTTTATCCGATCTTATCATCTCGGGTTTATATATTACTAGAGTTAGACCTGAGTCTCTCGTTTGGAGGAATCGAAGAAGGATTTTATCTGATCTTATCATCTTGATTCATATATTACTAGAGTTAGACCTAAGTCTCTCATTCAGATGAACTATAGATGGATTTTTATCAGATCTTATCATCTCGGGTTCATATATTACTAGAGTTAGACCCGAGTCTCTCATTTGGAGGAATCGAAGAAGGATTTTATCTGATCTTATCATCTCGGGTTCATATATTACTAGAGTTAGACCTGAGTCTCTCATTCGGATGAACTGAAGATGGATTTTATCTGATCTTATCATCTCGAGTTCATATATTACCAGAGTTAGACCTGAGTGTCTCATTCGGATGAACTGAAGAAGGATTTTATCTGATCTTATCATCCCGTGTTCATATATTACTAGAGTTAGACCTGAGTTTCTCGTTTGGATGA
Organism: Papaver armeniacum; assembly: GCA_023531295.1. Taxonomy (NCBI): domain Eukaryota; kingdom Viridiplantae; phylum Streptophyta; class Magnoliopsida; order Ranunculales; family Papaveraceae; genus Papaver; species Papaver armeniacum. The sequence goes on from JAJJWW010005108.1 coordinate 96,016, forward strand.
ACTGAAGACGAAATATATCAAAATTGAACATCACAGGTTCAAAGATTACTAGAGTTAGACCTGAGTTTCTCGTTCGGATGAACATAAGACGAAATATATCAGAATTGAACATCACAGGTTCAAAGATTACTAGAGTTAGACACGAGTTTCTCGTTCGGATGAACTGAAGACGAAATATATCAGATTACTAGAGTTAGACCTGAGTTTCTCGTTCAGATGAACTGAAGACGAAATATATCAGATTCGAACATCAAAGGTTCAAAGATTGCTAGAGTTAGACCTGAGTTTCTCGTTCAGATGAATTGAAGACGAAATATATCAGATTCGAACATCACAAGTTCAAAGATTGCTAGAGTTAGACCTGAGTTTATCGTTCGGATGAACCGAAGACGAAATATATTAGATTCGAACATCACATGTTCAAAGATTGCCAGAGTTAGACCTGAGTTTCTTGTTCGGATGAACTGAAGACGAAATATATCAGATTGCTAGAGTTAGACTGAAGTTTCTCGTTCGGATGAATCAAGACGAAATATACGATTACTAGAGTTAGACACGAGTTTCTAGTTCGGATGAACTGAAGAAGTAATATATCAGATTCGAACATCAAAGGTTCAAAGATTGCTAGAGTTATACCTGAGTTTCTCGTTCGGGTGAACTGAAGACGAAATATATCAGATTACTAGAGTTAGACTTGAGTTTCTCGTTCGGATGAACTGCAAACGAAATATATCAAATTCGAACATCAAAGGTTCAAAGATTGCTAGAGTTAGACTTGAGTTTCTCGTTTGGATGAACTGAAGACGAAATATATCAGATTCGAACATCACAGGTTCAAAGATTGCTATAGTTAGACCCGAGTTTCTCGTTCGGATGGGCGAAGAAGACGAAATAATGCGGTATGGGCTTACAATACAACCAGGCAAGAAGCTACGAGAATGTCACCTTTCTTTTTAACATATGGAGTTGAGGCTGTGCTTCCAACATAAGTTATTATTCCAACAACAAGGAGAGAAGCATGGGAGAAAAATCTTAGTGCGGGTATTATTTTTAACCAACCTAGATGAATTAGAAGAAAAAAGAGAAAGAGCTCTACAACATATGGAAAATTACCAGCGAAGATTAGCCTGAGAATATAATAAACGTGTTAAACGACAAATCCATCCATTTACAGGTACGAAACCTTAAACAAACCCTATTTTTGCATATTGCATGCAAACCAGGCCCGAGATCGAAACCGGTCGCGACTTGACTACTCTAAGTCGAAACTTGGTAAGAACGACGAATCCATCCATTTACAGTAAGATTTCTTCGAGATATTCTCGAAACCTTAAAAAACCCTAATCCCGATATTGTATACGTACCAGGATCCGAGATCGAAACACGGCCGCGAGTTGACTACTATAAGTCAGATATTCGGTAAGAACGACGAATTCATCCATTTACAGGTAAGATTCCTTCGAGATATTCTACGAAACCTTAAAAAAACCCTATTTCTGCATATTGTATGCGTAACAGGATCCGATATCGAAACCTGGCCACGAGTTGACTACTCTAAGTCGAATTGGTAAGAACGACGAATCCATCCATTTATGTAAGATTCCTTCGAGATATTCTACGAAACCTTAAAAAAAAACCTATTTTCATATTGTATGCGTACCAGATCCAAGATCGAAACCCGGCCGCGAGTTGACTACTATAAGTTAGAAATTCTAAGAAGAACGACAAATTCATCCATTTACGGGTAAGATTTGGCGAGATATTCTCGAAACCTTAAAAAAAAAACCTAATTCTGCATATTGTATGCGTACCAGGATCCGAGATCGAAACCTGGCCACGAGTTGACTACCCTAAGTCAGAAATTCGGCAAGAACGACGAATCCATCCATTTACATGTAAGATTCCTTCGAGATATTCTACGAAACCTTAAAAAAAAAACCCTATTTCGCAAGATATTGTATGCGTACCGGGGATCCTTGATCGAAACTCCGGCCGCGAGTTGACTACTCTAAGTCGAAACTTGGTAAGAATGACGAATCCATCCATTTACTGTAAGATTCCTTCGAGATATTCTACGAAACCTTTAAAAAAACCCTATTTCGCATATTGTATGCGTACTGGGATCCGAGATCGAAACCCGGCCGCGAGTTGACTACTCTAAGTGAGAAATTCGGTAAGAACGACGAATCCATCCATTTACGGGTAAGATTCCTTCGAGATATTCTACGAAACCTTAAAAAAACCCTATTTCGCATATTGTATGCGTACCAGATCCGAGATCGAAACCGTCCGCGAGTTGACTCCTATAAGTCGAAATTCGGTAAGAACGACGAATTCATCCATTTACAGTAAGATTCCTTCGAGATATTCTACGAAACCTTAAAAAACCCTCAAGATAGTGTATGCGTACCAGGATCCGAGATCGAAACTCCGGGGCCGCGAGTTGACTACTTTAAGTCGAAACTTGGTAAGAATGACGAATCCATCCATTTCTGGGTAAGATTCCTTCGAGATATTCTACGAAACCTTAAAAAAACCCTTTTTTCGCATATTGTATGCGTTTCGGGATCCGAGATCGAAACTCCGCCCGCGAGTTGACTACTATAAGTCGTAAATTCGGTAAGAACGATGAATTCATCCATTTACTGAGGTAAGATTCCTTCGAGATATTCTACAAAACCTTAAAAAACCCTATTTCGCATATTGTATGCGTACTAGATCCGAGATCGAAACCGGCCGCGAGTTGACTACTCTAAGTCGAAATTTAAGAACGACGAATTCATCCATTTACGGAGTAAGATTCCTTCGAGATATTCTACGAAACCTTAAAAAAACCCTATTTCGCATATTTTATGCGTACTAGGATCCGAGATCAAAACCCGCCGCGAGTTGACTACTCTAAGTCGAAATTCCGGTAAGAACGACGAATCCATCCATTTACGGTTAAGATTCCTTCGAGATATTCTACGAAACCTTAAAAAAACCCTATTTCGCATATTGTATACGTACCGGAGATCCTTGATCGAAACCCGTCATGAGTTGACTACTCTAAGTCGAAACTTGGTAAGAATGACGAATCTATCCATTTACAAGTAAGATTCCTTCGAGATATTCTACGAAACCTTAAAAAAAACCCTATTTCTCAGATATTGTATGCGTACTGTGATCCGAGATCGAAACCCGATCGCGAGTTGACTACTCTAAGTCGAAACTTGGTAAGAATGACGAATCCATCCATTTACAAGTAAGATTTCTTTGAGATATTCTACGAAACCTTAAAAAAACCCTATTTCTGCATATTGTATGCGTACCAGGATCCGAGATCGAAACTTGGCCGCGAGTTGACTACTATAAGTCAGAAATTCGGTAAGAACGACGAATTCATCCATTTACGAGGTAAGATTTCTTCGAGATATTCTACGAAACCTTAAAACAAACCCTATTTATGCATATATGTATGCATACCAAAGCTCGAGATCGAAACCCGACCGCGAGTTGACTACTCTAAGTCCGAAATTCGGTAAGAACGACGAATCCATCCATTTGGGTAAGATTTCTTTCGGATATTCTACGAAACCTTAAACAAACCCTATTTCGCATAAATGTATGCATACCGTGCTCTTAAATCGAAACTCGGTCGCGAGTTGACTACTCTAAGTCGAAACTTGGTAAGAACGAAGAAACCATCCAGATTCGAAGATTACTAAAGTTAAACCCGAGTTTCTCATTCGGGTGAATCGAAGAAGAAATATATCGATTCGAAAACATCCCGGGTTAAGATTACTAAAGTTAGACCCGAGTTTCTAATTAGGGAGGCGGAGAAGAAATATATCGATTCGAAAACATCACGAGTTAAGAATACTAAAGTTAGACCCGAGTTTCTCATTCTAGTGAACCGAAAATGAACTTTATCGATTTGAACATCCCGAGTTCAAAGATTACCAGTTAGAAGCGAAGGTTTCGATTCGGATGAACATCGTTACTAGAATTAGACTAGGAGTTTCTAACTCTAGTAACTGTAACATCAAAATTGAACATCACGGGTTCAAAGATTACTAGAGTGAAAATGACAAGACTACCCTTATTGAAATAAGTAAAGTAATACAGTTAAGAAAATGACCATATTACCCTTATCAGATATAAGTAAAATAAATAGTACAAACAATGAAAATGACCATATTACCCTTACTAGAAATTAGTGCAATAAATATCATAAAGATAGTGAAAATGACCAGACTACCCTTATCGGAAATAAGTGAAATAAATATTACAGATTGTGAAAATGACCATATTACTCTTACTAGAAATAAGTGCACTAAATATCACACAGACAGTGAAAATGACCATATTACCCTTACTGGAAGTAGTGTGATAAATATCATGGGGATAGTGAAAATGACCATACTACCCTTATCGGAAATAAGTGAAATAAATATTAGTTAGAAAATGACCATATTACCCTTGCTAGAAATAAGTGCAATAAATATCAAGACAGACAGTGAAAATGACCATATTACCCTTACTAAGAATTAGTGCAATAAATATCATGGAGACAGTTAAAATGACCATACTAACCTTATGGAAATAAGTAAAGTAAATATTATATTCGTGAAAATGACTATTTTATCCTTACCGGAAGTAAGTGCAATAAATATTTTGGAGATCAGTAAAAATGACTGAGACCACCCTTATGGATATGAGTAAAGTAATTATTACAATAGTGCTAAAATGGCCATTTTACCCTTAGGGGAAATAAGTGCAATAAATGTTATGGAGACTGTCAAAATGACCAAACTACCCTTATTCGAAATAAGTGCAATAAATATCACATTAACGGTTAAAATTACCATACTACCCTTACTGGAAATAAGTGCAATAAAAATGACCATACCACCTTTTTCGGATATGAGTAAAGTAAGTAGTATAGTCTGTGAAAATGACCATTTTACCCTTAGGGAAAATAAATGCAATAAATATTATGGATATTGTGAAAATGACCATACTACACTTATCGGAAATAAGTAAAGTAAATATCACTAATTTCCATTAAGGGTAATATGGTCATTTTTATAGTTTGTAATATTTACTTTACTTATTGTCGATAAGGGTAGTTTGGTCATTTGCACAGTCTCTATTACATTTATTAACCTTATTTCCAGTAAGGGTAAAATGGTCATTTTCACATATTATAATATTTACTCGACTTATTTTTGATAAGGGTAGTTTGGTCATTTTATAATCTCCCTGATGTTTATTGCATTAATTTCTAGTAAGGGTAATATGGTCATTTTCACAGTCTGAAATATTAACTTTACTTATTTTTAATAAGGGTAGTCTGGTCATTTTCACACTGTAAATAATATTTATTGCACTAATTTCCAGTAAGGGTAATATGGTCATTTTCACAGTCTGTAATATTTACTTTATTTATTTCGAATAAGGGTAGTCTGGTCATTTTCCCTGTCTCCATAATATTTATTGCACATGTTTCCAATTAGGGTAAAGTGGTCATTTTCATAGTATGTAATTTTTACTTTACTTATTTTTGATAAGGGTAGTTTGGTAATTTTCATAGTCTCCATGATATTTATTGCACTTATTTCAAATGAAGGGTAATATGGTCATTTTTAGTCTTGTAATATTTACTTTACTTATTTTTGATAAGGGTAGTTTGGTCATTTTCATTGTCTCCATGATATTTATTGTATTTATTCCAGTAAGGGTAATATGGTCATTTTCACAGTCTATAATATTTTACTTTACTTATTTATGATAAGGGTAGTCTGGTCATTTTCATAGTCTGCAGAATATTTATTACACTTATTTCCAATAAGGGTAAAATAGTCATTTCCATAGTATGTAATATTTACCTTACTTATTTCTGATAAGGGTAGTTTGGTCATTTTCATAGTCTCTATGTTATTTATTGCACTTATTTTTTGTAAGTGTAATATAGTTATTTTCATAGTCTCCATGATATTTATTGCACTTATTTCTAGTAAAGGTAATATGGTCATTTTCATAAAGAAGGGTAATATGGTCGTTTTTCAAAATGTGTAATATTTCCTTTACTTATTTTCGATAAGGGTAGTTTGGTCATTTCAGGTCGTCTCCATTATTTCTAAGACGGGGTAAGATGGTCATTTTCTGATGCTAATATTTTTCTTTACTTATTTCTTATAAGGGTTGTATGGTTATTTTCATAGTCTGTAATATTTACTTTACTTATTTCCGATAAGGGTAGTCCTGGTCATTTTCACAAGTTTTCACAATATTTATTGCACTAATTTCATTAAGGGTAATATGGTCATTTTCACAGTATGTAATATTTACTTCACTTATTTCTGATAAGGGTAGTCTGGTCATTTTCACACTCTGCATAATATTTTGTTGCACTTTTTTCCATTAAGGGTAATATGGTCATTTTAACAATTTGTAATATTTACTTTACTTATTTCCGATAAGGGGTAGTCTGGTCATGTTCACAATATATTGTAATTTTTAGTGCGATTATTCCGATAAGGGTGTCTCGGTAATTTTCACCGCCCGAAGAAATGAGATATGTCAAAGTCAAATTTCTATAAAGTCATGACTTGTTGACTTGGTCTTGATCATGTTTTCTAATATTAAGAAAATTAAAAAGAAAAAGAAAAATATATTTTGATTTATATAAATGAAATATAATTGTTAGTTTGTACAAATGTGGGAAAATTAGTGACAAGTAAAATTGAAAGTGTTATAATTTTGGGGTTGTTTTAGATGTTGTGAAATATTTGGGTGGAATCATCACTTTGATTTATAATTGTGATTGTCTGTAAAATTGTCAACAAATATTATTGTGACTAATAAAAGAATTTAATATTTCTAATTATTATCACAAATACAAAATTTAATAACAGCTATAACTGTTGCAGGACTTATCACAGGTGTATCTGTGACTGAAAAATAAACTGTGATAGGTTGCACTGTTACAAAATCCTGGTTTTGGTGTAGTGAAGGTCGACAAAAAATAACCTGCCGACTAATGCAAGTCGGCAAGGTCGACAAAAAGATACCATGCCGACTGTCGATAATAATGTGAATCATACAGGATTTGAGGTTGGGTATGATTTTGTACCCAGTCTCAAATCGAGTACGTTCAGTTCTTCTTTGATCTTTTTTTTTATTATTTCATAGTTAGAGTTTTGGAAAAAGATTTTGAAAATTTTTTGGATGGATTTTAGTCGGCATGATTTTTTTAGGGCAATTTGGTCTTTTAACACCTTTTAGACACCCCTTAGCACACTAGATTGGATGAGTTTAAATTTAATATACCCCAATTAATTTGGATATATCCCAATTTGGCCTGGGCGAGAATGGAGGGAGATCATAATTTAAACCTTAACTGACGCTACTAGAGCTCCCTTAGTATCCTCACGTTTCTTCGGAAGAGTACAAAGAAAAAAGACGATAACAATAACATGTTTGGTGATGCGATCTCATTACAATGAGTACATTTTGGCATTAAGCTCTTTTCTATATGGGCGATGCAGATTTCTCTTGCATTTCCGACAAAACAAAACAAAACAAACAAAAAAAAAGAAAAAAAAATAAAAAATAAGAACGGGCCCCTAGCTCTCACTTAGTCTTCCCCGTTCCCCAAAGTTTAATGCGCTCAGGGAGGTCACGAGTTCGAGTCCCCAATGGCGTAATATTGCGAGAATTAACATGGAAGGTAGTGTTAATTTGCCCCCCTTGTGACACAATCTCGCCCCCTCCCGTAGTTTGGCTCCCTTGGCAAGGTTTCCCATGAGGCCCATTTGGTAGACTAGCACATCAACCTGTTCAATTAATGTAGTAGTATGTCGTTGGAGCTTAGCTTGTTAGGCTTCCAACTAGTTTCATGTAATAATAATAATCTTATCTGAAATAAAATTATTTAACTAAAATAAAAAAAAATTAGGGTTTTGTTATCTTGTTCACTTATGCACGAGATAAGAGCCAATCACTGACATGGGAAATTGAAAAAACAAATATAATATAAGAGAGATGGTATTTCTTTGCATCGGATAATGTATGTGTTACCGTGCCAATTACGATGCAACATGCGGTGGGTAACTAAGAGCAACTGCAGTGGTGCGAGTATAACCAAAGACCAAAGAGGAAAAAAAAAGACCAAATTTTGGGTTTAGTCCGTCTTCGTGACACGACACGGTGAGAAGACTAAATTTGGTGGGGCGGAACATATAAGTTCGCCTGGTGTGGGGCGTAAACTTTATCCCCGCCCGACCGAAAAAAATAAAAAATAAAAAAATGGGCGTTGATATAATGTTCGCCTGGTGTGGGGCGAACATTATGCATTATATGTTCGCCCCACACCAGGCGAACATTATATCAACGCCTCAACAAAGAAAAAAAAAAAGAAAAAAGTGGGGCGTAAACTTTATCCCCGCTTGGTATGGGGCGTAAACTTTATCGCCGCCTGGTGTGGGGCGTAAACTTTATCCCCGTCTGGTTTTGGGGCGAACATTATATCAACGCTCGACTATATTTGGGTTTAGTCTTTGGTCCCCGACCAAATATAGTCTGGAATTTGGGTTTAGTCTGGGATTTGGTCGATGGTCCGTCCCGCTACGCCTGGTTCTTTTACCAAATAAATGGGTTTAGTCGCCCACTGCGGTTGCTCTAACTGGTAAAAAATATAGGGACTTTCATCAATCAAAGTAAAAAATCTAGGGATTTTCTGAAACGAAATGCAAGACATTTTTTTGTCTCGTTTAATTGGAGGCCTCGAAAAGCGATTAGGGGCCTCACCTATACACCCCAAATTTTTCAGGGGTGTATTAAAATTTTGTGAAAATACTATTTTAACCTTCACTAAAAATAAATCTTAAAAACCTATTAACCCTTAATCCTAAGCCCCAATTCATTTCTAGTTCTAAACAAAAAGATCACTCCCTCCCCTCTCACCCTCTCGACTCTTCTCTCCTTCTCCATTGCACAATTTGTAAGTAATTTTGTGGTATTTTTTCTCGCAACCCATGTTATTGAAACACCATTAACAAATGTTTTTGTGTTTTTGAAGCATGAAGTCGTGAAAGGGCGCTACTTGGAGGTAAAGGGGGAAGTATTCGCGTTCGATGCAAGCTATCACTTCTTGGCCGAAAGAATCCCGGTGGATAACCCGGAATACTTGGATGATGTATCGTCTTCGTCGGAGGAAAATTGATGGCTTTAGAAGTTTTAGTGTAGGTTTTGTGGGTATACCTCTATGTAAGCCCTCACGAGACTATAACTCGTCCAATAGGGTCGCCTAGGGTTCAAAGGCTTGATGCACATGCTAAGTGCATTCGTTTTCCGTCGACAAGGATTAGGTTTTATGTTTCAATCAATATAGTAACCAAAATTGCATGAATAAAGTAAATTACATCTTCCATATTATGTCACCTAAGCAATGTTGTATTTTTTTTTTTGCATGCCGACTTTAAGATATTTAGGAAGGGTAGGAAATATTTACATGCCGACCGTAAGATTGTCGCCCAAGATAGTTCGGCGTGTTCTTCATCCGAGGACCATTCCTATGGATATCTCGGTTGGCAAGCTTTATTCAAAGTTGACCTGCCTACGTAAGAGCGATCTGCAGCCTTATTCAAAGTTGACCATTCCGGTGGATATCTGGTCGACAACTTATTCAAACAACGACCTTGCCGGCCTTATGCATTTTCAAAACCAAAATTTTTGGATCGAAATCAAACTCATAAGACGGATCAAAAGGTTAATCTACTAAATTCATAATTTGAAAATTTTAATATAAACTCAATTAATTAACCTAATCAGAATTTTAGTGGGGTGGCTTGGTTTTACTTCAAGATGACCCGATTTTATCTTATTGGGTATACCTGTCAAGCCAGGGCTTCAAAGTCAGTAATATGGGGCTGGACTTGTACTTTGAGTGCCTCGTCGGCACTTCGGCTTCTATTCAAAATCACTTTTCCAAAACACAAAGAACACACAAAAACACGTTGGGACTTGTATTTTGGTTTGTCGTAACCTGTCGCTTTTTTTCTCCGAAAATGATTTGTCAAATCCAATAGTTTAGGAAATCCAAAATTTATAACTTCAGAACACTGTTTATAACCAGTGCCAAAAGGGTCATCCTTTTATATAATAGAATAGATTTTAGTACATCCCAAAAAGAAAAGTTACCCACTAACAGCTTTAGTTCTTTTCTTATTGCTTAGACTTAGAGTGATAAAGACATGTACTATTGAATTTCAAAACCATAACTTCATTGTGTGTGGAATAAAGTTCGTAAAGATATTTCGAGTCTTAGAGAATTTCGTTGTTGTTGTTGCGGTATGGGGAATACTGCAACTTCCCGGCGGAGAACGAATCTTACCAAAATGAATGATAGAAACGGTTCAATAACCACATCGGCTCATAATGATGCAGTTGGTCTCTTCATGCCTTCAGGCTCTCGTCAAAAGCTTATCAAAATTCAGGTATCTCTTTTGATTTAGTTTTTCAAATTTTATCAGACCATCATCATCATCCTCTGCTCGAATAGATCTATTAACATTCTATAATTTCTATCGCAGATGATATTATCTGCCAACGGGTTACGGTATGCGCATAAGTTTGAGTTTTTATCAAAGGTAATTAACGACCAGATATTTTGTTTGATTTATTGAACCGAGATCACAAAATGTTTTTGAAACTCATAGTTGAAGGTCACAAAACAAAATAGTTGGTCTCTAATTGAAGGTCAAGTTAGTTTTTGCCCTCTCTTTGAGAAAAGATCTGTTAATTTTATTTGAGTTGTGATATACTAGTTCTTTTTTCTAGATCGGAGTGCAGAAGATGACCGGTTTATTTATTCATTATTATTATTATTATTATTATTATTATTATTTTGGCCTGTTTTGCTGTTGGATTGAGAGATATGTAGCACTAGGAGGAAAAGAAGTCTTAGGGAGAATGAACAGGTTGCTGTTGAAGGTTCAGGGTTTATAGAAGTGCTTCAATCGGACTTTAGGAGTTTTTAGTCGTATATAACTTGTAAACAGAAAACTTAAAAACAAACTTGACTTTTACCAAACGGATTTTGGAGTTATAAATGGGACAATTTGAGGCCCAAAGCTTCACCGACTGCCAATCTTGGGGTGGTGGGTCCAAGTTGATTCTACGGTTGGTCTTTTTTTCATCGCTTGCCTGGCATGGCTGTATAGGAAATAGGACCCACCACCTCTCACATCGGATAATCTTGGATAGTTACAGTCGGCAACTTAGCATTAGTTGTTTTAGGCTTTTAGCACTCGGCTTCCTTAAAAAAAATAAATTAATCGTTTTTGTTTTGCCCACGTGTTGGACGTACTCTAAGAAAAGGAAATTAATATAAAGCAGAGAGAGAATAAGACCTGGTAAAGGAGGCGTAGGCCCACTCTCTTTGTTTTTTTTTCAAATTTTTTATTGCATCTTCTTTTGGATGTATATATCAAAAGGAAATAAAATTTTCATTTATTCTTCTCATTTTTGTGTATCAAGTGAATCTTTCATATGATTTATTTATTGTTTGGGACAAGACAAACATAGGTGAGATAAAGTGCGTGGATGCAACACCCATACGACATTTGAAAACGAAATAAGATTACCTCTCTTTTTTATGTTTTCTTTTTCTTTCCGGATAAAAAGGTTATAATCTTATTGAAAGAGAAAATAGATAAGTAAATATATAGGGCATTTACGAAATTCAATTTTCTTTGATATAAGTTCAAGAAAAAAATAGCTACCATTTCCACCACAAAAAGTGGGCTATTAAGGAGACTTCTCCTTAAAATAATAGGATTAGGATGGTCCAAAGTCTATTTTTTTATAAATGTTTTATTGTTGTAATTTTTGGTATTGCATATGTAATTTTGTTGTTTATGTTCTTAGCCAAAACCATACTAATTTTTACTTTTTTCGTCCGGATTTAATCTATAAAATTGCATTTTACATGGATAGTAAGAAATAGAATGAAAATATATATGCTTAAAAAAAAAAAAAAAAAAAATTAATACAAGTATCCTCAATGACGTAAAGTTGTATGCGTTAGGAGGTCATGGGTTCGAGTCCCCAATGACATAATATCATAGGATTAACATGGAAGGTAGAGTTAGCTTGCCTCCCCTGTGTCACAACCTCAGCCCTCATCCGCTTCGGCACCCCCCTTAGTTAGGTTACCCATGAGGCTCACTAGTAGCTAGCACAACACCATGTTCAATTAATAATGTAGTAATATGTTGTTGGGCACTGTTGTGCCAAACTATTTAATGTAATACTCTTTATCTAATAAATTTTTCTTAAAAAAAAAAAAAAAAAAAAAAATCCTCGCCTATAATTGACTATAATTAATGGTTCCAACTCTTAGTACAAAGTACACAAATTTCTAAATTGGGATTGATTATTATTGGATTTTGCACTGATTTTTGTTTTTTTTCTTCTTCTTTTAATAATTATAACCAAAATTAAAACACGAATCCTTCCTGAGATTCTTTTTCAACAATTATAATTAAAATTAAAATGCGAATAAAACTTAGCTCGAAAGAAGAAAAATATAGATCAAAGAAACCGAGCATCGATGAAATGGAGGATATCAGAAAGATTCCTCAAGCTTGAAACTTTAGAAAGGGAGAAAAACCTGAGGATAGAAACCCTGTTACAAGCCACAGAAACTAAGAAAATTTTCATTTTCCATCTTTACTGGAAAAGCCCCAATTGAAACCATTTTAAACCCCAGCTATGAAACTCCTCAAGAAAAGAATGAAGACGCTTAAGAGTTGAAATAGATTCATTTTAAACTAAAGATTACTGAGCCATGTAGTCTATGATTTCTTAATTTGGAGTTCCTTATTTTGATCTAGTTACTTATTACCGTATACAGTATTGCATATCTGTACTCCTTGTAGACTTAATTTTTGTGCTAATTATTGCTCTTAATGCAGTTGAATTTTCTTTATGTGCTAATTATTTGTCTTAATGCAGTTGAATTTTCTTAATGTGCTAATTATTGGTCTTAATGCAGTTTATTTTTCTTAATATTGCTCTATTTTGGTTCTAGTGTAACCCCATGGTAGTAGTGTTCAAGAAAGCAAGTGATGGAACACTCAAGGAGATTGGGCGTACAGAAGTGAGGATGAATTCAAGAGATCCTGTTTGGATAAATAATATTTTCGCTTTTCATCAGTATCATGTGCCAACAGATGAATTGGTGTAAGTGTTTCATTCTCCATGAATGTTGAACTTGGTGGGTTTGGAATTGGATTGCTTTGAATCTGAATTTAATGTCCAAGGCATTTATGAAATCGGTGGAATTAGAATTCTCACCTGTTTAATTTCCAATTCGTATGTTCTTTTTCAGGTTTCGTGTGTATCATGTTGAAAATGAAGACTTGGATTTGCCTGGAAATGTGTACTCTACCTTTTCCACCTCACAGGTATCATTTATTTTTCTTTACATGGAGAACTGATATGACAACCCTTATTAGTCAAGTGTCTTCCTGATCAATAAATTTATTTTTCCTAAGTTGTCTTACATTCCTTTATTGTCATTTTAGCAGTGCTTTTGGTAAACATCATTTTAAGCAAAACTTTTTCCAAATATAAATGTGCAATTTGTTTTTCCTCAAGTATCTCTCACTCTGTCATCATGAATTAGAAACACCACTATTTACCAATGTTTGTTCTTAGAAAGATGTGTAAAATCTAGAAACATTTTCTCATTAATGATGGGTCGCTGCAGATGCTGGAACCGGATGAGAAAAACTACATTGGAGAGGCTAGTTGTGTTCAGTTAGATGTAAAAGTTACTTAAATTCTAGTTGAAAAGGCAAATGCGTTCTCAATCACTTACTCCACAAATGAATCTACACAATGACATTGATTTGATATATTGCTGCCACAAAATCAAAGAGAGATACTGGCACGGGCACTTAAAGAGTCTAAATCCACTAGAGACATTTACAATGCTTTGTATTCTTTGTTTGGTAGATTGTTACGCAGCAGGGCCGCTGTTTGAAACTTCAACTTCATAGAGCACAAGGAGACACCGAAATTAGAGGGATACTTAGTGTCCATGTGGAGGAAACATTTGCTGCAAAGCAAGTTGTTGAAATGGAAACGCTGTTCCAAGGTGGAAAATAAGGGTTTTATGTCAAAAGCGTATGTACTTTTAGTATTTTTCTGTGGTTCATCTATTAGTCGTCAACCATTTATGTTTGCTTGACTGTGACCTTGGTTCCCCTTTCTTTTCTCTTAGGATCCTTTCTTACGAATTTCAAGATCTAAAGAAGGTGTTGATACTGCAATTCATGAAACCGAAGTGGTGAGGGATGGTTCAAATCCTACTTGGAAACCTATACGTCTGACCACACAGCACTTTCAGAGCAAGGCTAGTATATCATTCTTTTATTTTTCCCATTTCTATATTTGTAATGTCTACTAGAATTTACGAATCCTGGCTTCTACTAAACTTTATTGCAACCTGATATGTTGATATGATGCAGGATACGCCATTGGTGATTGAGTGTTTTGATTTCAATAGCAGTGGTAGTCATGCAATTATAGGGTAAATATGTTCTTTTGCGTGCATGTTTTCCATTCATCTCGGTTGCAAAATATAAAAATTAATTTTACTTTGGTTCATCAGCAAACTCTGTACGTCAGTCACAGAGTTGGAACTGCTTCACCACAAAAAAGTGGGTAAAAATTTCTGTACACCATCACCTCGTAAAGACCAACTTAAGGTTTGTCTCGGCATATCCTGCAAAGTATATCATACTGTTTGGAACTGATTTTGGTGATTTATCGGCTAATTTTGTTTAAATATTCCCTTACAGTTGCTGAAGCCACAATTGTTTGTGGATAATTATACTGAGAAAGCACTTCATAGTTTTTCGGACTACATCGACAGCGGGTTTGAGCTTAGGTTTATAGTTGCTGTGGATTTTGCAGGTACCAGATTTCACTGGTCTTAAAATGGTCCGTTTTTCTTGGCTTTGTTATTGTAGTTTGAAATTTCTCTCTTTGTGCAGCTTCAAATGGGGATCCTTATCTCCCCACTTCGTTGCATCATATTGATCCCTCAGAAAAATTGAATGCTTACCAGCAGGTGAAATTACATCATACAAGATTCACACCCTCAATATGTTTCAGAAACACGTCTTAGATTGTGACATGATTGCTCAATTTTTTGGTGTATTTTACACAGGCTATATCTAAAGTTGGAAGGGTGATCGAGTGCTCCGAGTGTGATCCTCGTATTCTTGTATGGGGTTTTGGTGGGATACCAGCTGGCAGTGTCGTGTCTGATTGTTTTGACTTGAATGGAAGCGCTGGTGAAACTAAGGTATTTTTCAACACAATTAGGACACCCTCAATAAATTTGTGATCTGTGGTTGTCGATCACTCAATTTAATGTTATAGGCACATGTCCGAGAAAAAGTTTCTATTATTTATTTTGCACTCGCATTTATGCATTAGTGTTTTGTTTCCTTGCAGAATCTGACTAGCATGTACTTTCAGGTTGAAGGATCAAAAGGAATCTTGTCTGCTTATTCACGTGCACTAAAGACGATTAGTCTTGGTAGTCCTGCTGCTAGGCTTGGTGAAGTCATAATGAAAGCTTCAGAACTCGCTTGTGATCAAACTACGTACACTGTCCTAGTTATCATCACTGTAAGTAGAAGAAACTATTCCAGTCCATCTCGTCTTTCCTCTAGTTCCCTGCTTAACTACTGGTACATTGTTTTACTGTCTAGGCTGGTGTACTTGCTGATATTCAGGAATCTATAGATGCATTAGTGGGGGCTTCTCATCGCCCATTGTCGATTGTTATAGTAGGTGTCGGTGATGCTGGCTTTAATGATATGGAGGTAAAAGTATATTTGCAGTTCATTTTTATTAATAAGCATTCTTGTTAATGAAATGCTTCATAAAATAGAAAGCTATATTAATAGCATATTGATTGCTAGCTTCCACTGTTGGGCAGATCTTGGATGCCGACAATGGAATACCCTTAAAGAGTAGAACTGGACAGGTAGCTGCACGTGACATTGTGCAATTTGTTCCATGGTGCAAACTTCAGGGTGAGTAATTTTTGCTTGGTTGCTTTGTTTGTACATTATGAAGTTTTGTTTGGCGGAGCAGCTAATATCATGTTCAAAAAGTATGTCAAATAACTACCTCACTAAATAATTAGCAATAGCATTCGCTGCACCATAGGTCTATACTAACTCATTACTTACCAGTGAGAACTTTGGTGGTATGATTTTCCTCACATTCTTAAATTGACCCGCCCTAGATGCGGCATAAGCTTGTGCAGTACTATGTGTTGTCCAATAGTTGCATAATGCTCAGTTGTCAGCACCTCCGCATTCTGCTGTTGCACTTTGTATCACTACCCTTCATATATTATTGTTGTGTTGTTGACAAGGAAGTCTCACAATCAGTTTAGGCATTATTATGGTTGAACATTCTCACTAATATTAGCTTTTGGGCCTATGTTCAGAATATCTGTTGTGCATAGTGAATCTGCGTGATGAGTTCTTGTTTTTAACAACATTCTCATGATCAGGTCGTCAGATCTCTGTTGTTCAGGAGCTTGTTGATGAGCTTCCTGGACAATTCTTGACTTATATGCAAAGCAGGGATATTAAGCCACTTTGACCATTTATCAGAGAATAGAACCAAGAAGTGTTTTGATCATTGAAGGCTTGGAGATAGGGTTGAATTGCGTTTATTAATCCGAGGACATCCTTTTTTTGGTGATATTGTATATATGTGTTGTGTATTCTCGAGTGACCCCTAGTACTCCAATGAGTTTTCTCCAATTAGAACGAGGGAATTAGCACGGAAGGTAAATTGTGGATAAATATTGTTTAGACTGAAATACTCTTACCAAGGTATTGCATTGTACAATTATTATGTCTCTCTCTTTCGGGAAAACTGTCATCATTCATCAACCTATTTTTTTTTTTATTTAGGTTTGTTCAATTTAAATAAGGGGATATTTCAAAAATTATCATTTTAATCGGTTATTGTTAGTATGAGAAATATATATAATTTGATAGCCATGTTTAAATTCGTTATGTAGGTGTTTTAAAAAAACTTTTCAATGGTATAAAGATACAAATATTCATAGTATAGTTCGAGAGATAAATCATGTCTAAGTTTTAGTTTTTGGTTGCCAATCTATATAAGTATGGTTATAGTTCCTATATAGTTTTTTACATACACTACCGTACGAGGTTTTGTTATTTTGTGCATACATGCATAAGATAAGAAGAGTTAATCATCAATATTGGAAATGAAAAAAGAAAACAATAAAAATAATATGAGAGGTGGTCTATTTTGCATTGGAGAAGGTAAATGCTGGTTTTTTGAAATTTTCTCCATACAAGCGCAAACTTTACCTTCTCCGATAAAAAATACATTAAAACTAATTTTAATGTTTCTAGTATTCACCAAAAAGCAAGGGATAATAAGGAGAAAATATGATTTTTTATAAAATCCGTTTTTTTCTTAATATAAGGTATTTGACTTCTCCGCCTATATAACTTGAACGGAAAGAATACTTATTATTATCCATACGAGTATAATTGTAAAAAATACTTAAAATTACTCCTCTCTCCTCTTTGCCTCAATAATCGTCAAACTTGAATTAGGTCACCTATTGTAGGACATAGGGAGTATCATTTTTACTCTCCATTGCTACATCTCCATTGCTACAAAAATAAGAGTCACAAGTTATTCAGTGTCAACATTATTTACACTAGTATAAGACGCACGCGCGATGCGCCTGCCGTTTCGTTCTAAATAAAATAAACTTATTGACATTTTCTGACACCATGCATACACACCTAGATTAATAACACAAACTATTGGTAGTGTCCAACAGAATTACATTCGAAAAAATACTAAGTAGCTTAGCAGGTAGTACTGTATAACTTAAATTCAGAATACCATTTACTCACCCCGTTCTTAAATAATAGGCTGGTTTCTATAAATAAATGTTTCAAAAAAATAGGCTGGTTTCCTAATTGGGAAAGTCAAATGTTACTTTAGTTTTCTGGGACCACTTTTCTCTTAACTTCTTTTGATGACAAGTGTCATGGGACCATTTCAATGTAGAAGCATTTAGGATTTCGTTTTTGTAGAATGCTACTAGAAGATACGAGTAAAGCTTATATAAACATCCAATGGATGCAATATGTGTCCCCACACAGCATACCCGTTTGAATTTTCACGTCTTTTGGTGTTTCATAATCTATTCGGTTAAAGTACACCGTAATACGAAGGGGTGCGAACCATTACACCGTTTGGCCAATGGTCGCATGCTTAATCAACATGCCTTCTTTAAAAATTCATGATCCAAACAAGAAACAAATATTTTCACGTGTTTGTGTGAGATTTATTCCAGTTTATCAACATTCTATTTATGTGTCCATTGCAAATTTAAAAATTAGGGTTGTGACCATAGTATATTAATATTTTGAAGACAAGAAATTAGGGTTATGACCATAGTATATTAATCTTTTGAAGAAAAAAAAATGATCCCAATATACATTCACTACAAAATAGAGGGGCCTTTAGTGACGGTTTCCAAACCGTCACAAATAGCAAAAAACCGTCGCAAATGATCCCAATATATATTCAGCTTGTTGCTAGGCTTCCATCCAATTTCTTACCAGTTGATAGTCTTTCTGATTTGTAATTATTAATATAAATAAGATATAAGATTTATGGAATAAAATGTAAAAAAAAAACGTCACAAATGTGACCTCGTGACGGGCGATAATCCGTCGTTACTACTGGGGTCACAAATGTTTTTTTGTGATGGTTGAGATCATTTGTGGTGTTTGGTCAACCGTCACGAATAGATATTCTATTTGTGGCGTTTGGTCAAACCGTCATAAGTTGTTTTTTTTACCGCCGTCAATTTTTTTCCGATACCAGCCGCCGTCGCCGGATTTTCTGTTGTGACGGTTTACAAACCGTCACTAATATATTAATTATTGGCGGAGTTTTTTTGCCGACGTTTGCCAGACATCGGTCATCGGTCAACTGACGTCGGTCGCCGGCGACGGATTTTAGATTCTCAGAAATGCAGAATTCTCAGAAATTTTAAGCCTTTAAAACACACATCATTCACACTACTGGATAATCCATTGCGGAATTCTTATACCATTCATAACTCTTATACCATTCACATTGATGCACATCCAAAAAACAATACCAGAGAGTTCAAAAAGTTGGTAACACTAGTGGAAAACAGAAGTTCCGCGACCGTCAGGACAAGTCATATATACGAGTTATACGACTAGTTTTAACCGTCTCTCGTTGGGGTCTCCGATAAAGTGTAATTGCTTTGTACGACCCTTAGCCGTGTGTCTCAAAATAACGACCGATTTTATATGTAACGAGGCACTGAGACCCTCAAACCGTGGGTCTCGATTTAAATTATAATATAAAAAATATAGATTGATTTATTTGAAATGCCCGAATGGCTAAATCTGAAATAATCTGAATGCTTCAAAGTCAAGTCAAGTCAAACAGAACTCAAGTCAAAGTCAAGTAAAAAAAAAACTCAAGTCAAAGTCAAGTCAAATGGAACTCAAAGTCAAGTCAAATGGAACCCAAACTGAAATTCAAATTTAGACTCAAACTTGAGAATTCCACATTCATTCATTCATTTTATCCATTGGGTTTAAAATTACACAAAAAAGATGAAATTCTGGTTCAAGACAATACATGTCCAAGCTAGCTAGTAAGTTCTAACAACAAGATGTTAAACTAATAGACAATAAGCTAAAAACAACATGTTAAACAACAAAATGATAAGCTCCTCCGATGACGATGAACTTAGCCAACACTTCAAAAATGATATCAAGTAGAGCATCCATGTGCTGTGTCCCTGGTTCACATACAACAAAGAACGTTGTTCCTGCAAAGCAAATCAACAACAGCACAATAACTTCGTTCAGTTCATAATACACGATAGAACAAAATAAGTTACTAGAGTATACTTCATATTCTCTCTTTGACATAAGGTCTATTATGGTGGCAGTGTTGATGTAGTGTTACTATAGAGATCATAATAAACAATGCAATGAATCGCCAGAAAACCATCAAAGAAGAACTGAACAGAATAAATATGACCAAACCAAGCTTGTCAAAAAGATCTGTGCTCTAGCTTCCCTTGTATATCTCGCACTATCATCAAGTTGTCTACATTATCTTAGAATCACCTACGGGAGATCCACTATAATGAGCATCTATATTCATACATGATTATACCTTCCTATAGGATTATGTTCGGTATAAATCCTTTTTCCTTCTAAAGGAAAACCCATTAAGGGAATGAATCACGGTGAAAAGAAAATGGAGAGTGGGTTTTATTTGGAGTCACCTCAAACACAAGAAAAACAATTTATAAAGCACATGACAAAGACTTATACACAATATAGCAAACTCTTATTTAACACTACTATAATATGTATTACATTTCAAGAGAACCTCTTGTAAAGCAGGACACATACTTGTAGCAGAGATAAAAGCACATTTATGTGACTGCCATCAAGTAAACTTACAGAACTACATGATTACCCAAGAACTATCTTTCATAAACAATTAGAGTATCACTCAAATACAATGAAATAAACTTCAAAATATTAAGCAATCGGTGATTTAAAAGCAAAGTCAATCAAAACAATAAGAAACAGGGGTCTCATCCAAATATCACATGAATCGAAAATGGGAAGCGAGGCTAAATTGCACATGCTTTTGTTGAAAGATATCTTACAACATGATTTTGATCGATAGGAATAATGCATTGATAATGAATGAAAAAACTTGAACATCTCAACCACCAAGCATCACGGATAATGGAATTAACTTCACAACGAAAGTCTAACAAAGTAACAAGGCATTGCAGTCTTAAATTATGTAAGCTACTAAATACAATGCAAACGTATACAATGCCGGCAGTAAACATAGATTACTTCGGCCCTCGATTAATAGAATCAATTCATTTTCATATTCAAGTCCGGATCCTTATAGGCTCTTTCTTTCACTTTGGTTATTGGAACTCCCTTGAAAAGGAAGATAGACATTCACAAAAGTAAAGGTGCAATCGTTGTTTCACAATTTGAAGGCAAATAACTCAGCCATGTTCTAATGACTCACCGTAAATATCCATTTTATCGCTGAGTTCCTAGGATCCAAAGTAGCAAAATCTCTGTCGCTAACAAGTTCTTAGCGAATCCGGCTTTGCCTCTCCGGGAACCCCGCAAAACAAAAAACCTTTGCATTCAACCGACGATCATAAATCATCAAATTCCACACCCTAAATACAAAATCAAAAATAGAAAATTTCTTCGAACTTACCCGCAAGAACTCTGCCTCCATCTTCCCTGAGTAACTATTGCAACTTCAACTACATAAGATTGCACCGACAAATACTCATCGCCAACATCACAAAAATCATCAAAGATTGCACAAGTAATGGCACCTTCCCGATGTAGCAAAAAACTAAAAAGGAAAATACATGCAGATAAAAGTAAAAAATAACTGCGAATTAATGCGTCGAATGTGTAAGGGCACCAGTTGTATACCTCATCATATTCATATTCCATTATGATGGCGGATGAAACGTCACTTTTAGACATCTTTTCATACGCATCTTTCTAACCAGTTAGCAATCTGCAAGACTACCGAGGAAAAATTCACCTTAAATTCACCTTATGCTGATCCAATCCCAGATGCAACCTGCAAAACCAACCAAAAGTTAAGATTAATACCGTTAAAGCTTCAAAGATAACCAACAACTTTACTAAGGAAACCTAGATGTGAATTTCGCCTAAACTTATCAACTAATACCATTTTACCAAAGGGAAGTCTATCAAAACTTAAGATTGACCATTCACACTATGAATGTTCATGTAACTTTTTTTTTCATACACAAATTATAATTTACCATTAGAATATTAAATACTAAGACAGATGTAATTTATCTCAGCTCTTTCGTAGGGGATCAATCATTCATCGTCAACATCAAAGGTTGCTCAATTGAACATGCACATATCATGTAGCTAAGGTAGCATCTCGTTGTAATAAGTTGATCTGGTCTTAATAATAGTTTTAAGAGGAATGTTCTTCAAATTTGGAAATTAATTTGGAAATTTATAGCTACAGGCATTAGACAGATAATGGTCAAAAGTGGCGTTAGGACAAATGGGATCCAAAGTAGCTACAGAATAGTTTCAAAATTGAGATTATTTCTATTACAAATTTCAAATTCAAAGCATTCACTGAGATAATAATCGAAGTTGAATCCTAAGTTATGATTCACAGGTACATGTTATGCATTGGGTCTTTAAAATCGAGACTCATATAAGCAATCGAAAACTAGATTCTGCTTGCCTGAGTCTGCCTATCTCAAGCATATATACAAAAGGCAGGAAGCGTAAAAAATCGTTCTTAACCCTTTAACCTTCGATGTAAAAATTATCAAGTTCGGGTAAACCATACATACACTACCTTGCTTTCTGTCCAACTCATATTTCCATTGGGCTGTGGGGTCTTTCGGTGAGAGCTTCAGCCATACCACAAGTTTGGGACAGTGATGTCCTTCTCCTCGATAAGGAAAGTGACATAGTAGGAGCCGTAGCTGAAACCCTGTAATTACTGTAATTACCTTGATCACATAAGGAACTTCCACAATAAATGTGCGATAAACTGAAGGGACACTACAATCGAAATTTAGAGTATCCATTTGCATATAACTCAAACTAAAATTCACATTAATAACCCAAGAACAGGAAAAAAAAGAATAAACAAATATATGAATCTTACCTTAGCACCTGGATGTAACTCATAAGCAAACCACGGAGAAAATGTTCAGCGACACGAAACGTTGCTACTCGTAGAGTTCTCATACTAAGATTTTGCAAGTTAATCTTCATCAAATCAATATCCAGTACTACACAATCATATAAATCCTGTAAAATAACCAAACTCACTCAGTATTCAATTCCTTTAAACACAACCAACATAAATCTAGTAGTAATGCAAATTTCAACTTAGCTTACTTTGTAAGGCAGATAGCATATGGCTGGATCAACTCTTCACTACTCTTCCACTTAGTAGAAAGCCAGCAATAACATCAATCTATAAATATGAATCAAATTTAACAGATCCTGAAATTGATCCAACAGCAGCTCCTTCAAAAAAATCCACTTTCAATTTCTTGCCATGGCACCTAAGACTGAACCAACTGCAATCAACAGAAAACAAAACAGCATATCAAAATGCAAACTATTCATATATCAATGAAATACAACTAAACAAGGGACATCTAATCAGTGAGCTAAAAAAAATTGGAAAAAAATTCCTTGACACAAATCACATATTAGACCCATAACTCCAAATCCCAAATGAACATTAAAGGTAAACAGTTCAAAAAAGGGAAAATCTTACCAATTTTTCTAGTATGAAATTGAGGGAAAAAAAATACGCAGTCTAGATCTTGAATCCAAGAAAGATCCTACCAAGTTTAGGACTGAAATCTGACCAAATAATAGAATACAGAACAAACCCTCGATTAACAATAGAAGAAGAATAGATAATCGAAACCTTAATCCATCAAATCCAGAAAAATACGAAATTGCTGAGACAAATCGAAACCTTAAACAATCTGCAAACAAAAACCACCAATTAATCAGAAGTGAAATGAAGATCTCCAAAAATAGATAATAGCAGATACAAAAATTCAGAGAATGATAGTAGGTACAGGTGAGATATAAGAAAAATTAAGATTTATACCTGTTGATTTTCGAGGAGAAAGTTAGGGTTTTGTGATTCTCGATAAAAATCGAAGATTGGGTTTTGAAAGTTGTAGATGAAGATAAAGGCGTAATCATTCATGAAATGATTATTCAATTAGATCTACTTAGAGATTTTGATAAAACCCCAAAAATGAAAACAAAACATGGATTGAATCTGTTCCCAGCAGATTTGAGATCTACAATTCGACTAGTGAGTTGAGGGATTTCAGAAGAAAATCAAGAGAATGGTTTATTAGCTTTGTTGAAATAGCATCTTGGGTTTTGATTTCTCCATTTCCATGCATGATCTTTTAGGGTAGAGATGGAGACCGAGAGCAGAGAGAGCAGAAGAAGAAAGAGAAAGGGAGATAAGAAATGGGAGAGAGAAACAAGCATTTATATGCTCGATAAAATAATAAAAAATTATCACATCTAAATCGGTTTTCATGGGTCGCGGGATCGGTAGCAGTTTTAGGGCAAAATAGTAATTATTCAGAGACTGCTATTAATCATCTCTGAATTTTTCCGTGTTTTTATCATATCACAGACGGCTATTTTTGGTCAACGGTCCAACTACTGTTACTGAGGGTCTCGGATGTGGGTCGGTAAACACTCATTTTCCACTAGTGTAACTAAGATTATCAACATCCAAGATGCCTGTGGAAAGTTTGGGACATGGTAAGAACACACCTGATGGCATGAAAACAAAAAAAAATAGATCCCATGCCTTTGTATTCAAAAAAAAAAAAAAACAAGCACCCGAGTCGCCAAAGTTATATATAAGTAGTATATTAGTCAAGCATCTATGTGCACCAAGATCTTCCATTCATGGACTATTCCTGATCTCTGTGTCAGTCGATGGGGTAACAATGTTGGCAGTTCCTAGTCCGTGAAGCGCAACAAGTGCCTCCAGTTCAGCTATCTGTTGCATTGTTACTTGAGCGTCAGTCGATGGGGTAACATTGTTGGCAGTTTCCAGTCCATGACGCGCAACAAGTGCCTCCAGTTCAGCTATATGTTGCATTGCTGCTTGAAGTTGTGCAATAGTATTCTCCAACTGTTGTCTAAGGTTCAAAACTTCATCATTTGGGTCAGTGGTAGGATTGGTGGATGATTCTTCACCCCAATATTTCTTTGGCTTTATACCATTGCCTAGATAGCGAACACGACCACCTATATCTGGTCCTCGCACTTGGGAAAAAGCATCATGTTGTCCTTGTAGCACAATATTAGAACTTGGTTGGCTAGCTTGGATCTCTACTTCCTCCATTTCCTTCTACAGAAATATCAATTACAAGAGAAAATGCTTAAGCAATCATATGTAAACAAATTCAAAATTGATTAATAATAAATGCTTAAGTAATCATATATAGGGATGTTCCTCCATTCAGTAACATTATAATTCGATCAAACACAACCTATGGAAGAAAAAATTCTTAATATATCTAACCTAACAAAACCCTAACTAGTCCAAGAAATATAAACATGAGAACAAAATCATACATCTATCCGTAAAAAATTCTTACCATTTGAACAATACCCAATGTTTAAAACAACTTGATAAAATATTAAACGATTCTCAAGAATTAAAGTTACCACATAAACTTAACAATTATCCCCTTCAAATCCTTGTTCTTCTTTTTAGTATGGGTAACACCAAAGATCTTGTGACGTTTAGGACGCCGTCCTAGTTTCTTTCCCAGCTATATAAAGAGAATTCAAGAAAAAAATCAACATACATATAAACGTAAACATACATATAAATTCATTGAATACTCAAAAAGATAACAATTCTTATAGACAATCGATGAATTCCAACTTAATAGTCAAACATAACAAATATAAGTGGGGAAAAAAAAGTAGCTAAGGAAGGCAGGGCCGTAGTGATTAAGTTCAATTCTAAGTTCTACTATTCAAGTTTTATTTTTTAACAGCAAGGAAAATCCATCACTATTCAACTAAATAAATAACATGGTTTCATTCGATATAAAGTTCTAATAAATTCCAAAAGAGGGGAGACATAAATGTATTCTATACTTATTTCTCTTTGCTATAATAAATTCAGATTCTCCATATTTACAGGTAGGTTGGCATTGTTTGGTTGAAAGATGTTAAAAGTTGTAGCATAGGAAAGAGTATTTAAGACTTAGCAGTGGTATAGAAACTTACCTCTGCTGCACACTTAGCATGTGGTTTAGAGCCAATAGTATGGTGAAATTTTTGTTTGTCCCTGTTTTCTTTGTTTATTTGGCATATTGCCTACACCAAATATAAGATCTTATAATGTCAGGCCTGCTTAATTATGAGACTTCTCATGAAAAACAAGAATTCTAATGCTTAGTTGTTTCTTCAAATCATTATTCCAAACCTCAACGAGTACCCTCCACTGGCTCTCAACAACATTGTCTGGTGGATTAGTGAACCAAATAGCCACGCCAAAACAATAAATCGTGTGTCTATAAAGTACCAGTACTTAAGTTTTTTGGGACACTATATAGCAACACCTATATGGCTCTGGCGTGTCTATTTCATACAGAAATAGACACGCAAGGCAGGCATGGCTATAAGCTACCTAAAACCATGTCGTGTTACCTAAAACCACGCAAGCAGAAGCCACGCCAAATCCAAACCAAATTGGCATGTCAAAACCCCTATGGACACGCCAATTTGGCTTGGCAAAAGGGTCTGCTTTGTACTTTGTACTAGTGTCATGTTGTTCTGTTTGGAATGACATCAAATGGGGGAGAGTTCCTAAATGAACATGTGCTTAATTGCCATATCTCTGTGGGGAGAGTGGTTGTGGAATTTGAAGGGGTTAACTTGTATCTTAATAAATTCCTTGATGAATACACTAAGTTTTGAATATGTGAAATCATCGAATTTTTTTTTGATATGTTTCTTTTTAGTCATGAATTATCTTTTGTAAATTCATTATGATCCCATAAGTTTTCGTACCTTTGCCAATTTATATTGACAAAAAGGGGGAGAATTATTTAGTAGTTCACACTACATACATATATATGGTTTACGGACCATTATGTAAGGGGGTGGATTTCATTCTAAGATCGAAGTATTGACTAAGAGGGGTGATACATATCACCATAGTATTATTTCAAAGTTGTGATGCAATTGGACTTTGATTTTATATAATAATACTATGACACTGAATAACAATGATTGAGAACTTTCGTTTTCATATTGTTATTGCTACGAATCTTAATTAATATCATCATTGATGGTTGATGAATAAGTAGACCATTTTTAGACACCCCTTATCCTTTGTCCTTAGATGAGTTAAAATAAGTAGCCCCAAATTTTTTTGAACACCCCTCGAATTGGCCAGGATTGTTTACTTCCATTGGAGAAGAGCAGGTACGGGGAATATTAGGGGTCTGTTTCTACCTACCCCGGGTAGTGTCTAGTAGTTTACAATGAAAGGGGCGTTTCTTTTGTTTTTCCTTGGTTGACGACATTAAATATAGCTAAGATGTCTAGATCAAATTAAATTAAGAAGCAAGCACTTGGCTTATTAGGGTGTATGTCCGATTACATAAACTTAAGGTCAGTGTTAGTTGAAATTTGAACATGGAATCAGCTGCCAAGTATTTGGTACTATTCATTCCTATGATTTCTTAATTAATATCATCGTTGATGGTTGATGAATTATTGACATTGGTATAACTTACTGTACGAGAATATACATAAAAAAAACTTTTAGTCCATTTTCTATTGGGTGGTTGCTCAGCATTTTCATTGATTAATTTCCATGAAAAGAATATAAGTTCATAACTAAGCTAATCATATGAAGAACAAATGAACTCTGACGACACACTAGCTAGTCACTTAGAGAGGAAACGTACCATTTGAAAGAATAAAAGGTATTATCTATCTCAGCCACCTTATACGTAGTTATTTTCATGTTCACCTTCAACTCATGAATATGTTTCTTTTGTAGATAACATATAGTTCGTCATTTGTGACATATATTGTGTTATTTTTCCGTCTTAACAACATGAGCAGGTACTGAATGGGGAGCGGAAAAGCTGATAAAAGGAAAGGAAAAGAACCGTTCATCGACCATGACATTAAAGAAGGGCATTACGATATAGAAAATCAGCCAGAGGATCCAAAGATCTCCAAGGTACCAACTCACGTGAAAGAGAAAAACTTCGCAGCTTACGAGCCAAAAGTGGTCTCTGTCGGTCCATATCACTACGGTAAACCTCAATATGAGTCGATGGAGAACCACAAACAAAGAGTTCGGGATAAATTCATCAAGGCATCTGACCTGACACTCGGAGACTATGAGGCCGAAATGAGGAAAGTGGTGAAAAAACTAAAGATGTCTTATGCGGATCTGGATGGTAATGAATGGGAAGATGATGATGCATTCGTCCAGCTCATGATTCTCGATGGATGCTTCCTCATTGAATTCTTGTCTGGTCCTTCAAATTTTCATAAGCATTTCCCACCTACTGATCCCATTTTTAGCGCACATGGACATGCAATAAACAAAAATGCTGTGATGCAAGACTTGCTGATGGTTGAGAATCAAATACCATATCTTGCAATTAAAACATTATGGCTAACTTCTGGAAAGGAAATTGAACGGGTATGCCAGAAATTATATTTTAACTTTTGATAGTCTTGTTTGTTCACTTATAATAAACAAACAAATCCATAAATGAAAGTTTCAGTAACATATGTTCATGTTATTAATTAGGAGGCGAATGTGGTCTCAGATGTCATCTCGGAAGTCATCTCTCCATGGATCAGGATCGGGGTGAAGGAGCCAGGCTTTCACATGCTTGACACGCATATGGTAGGATTACTAGAAATGGGCGAGAGAACTATGCAGGATAAGGAAGTGGGGAAACGGTGCGCGTTGGAGCTTTACCAGTCTAACGTGCAGTTCAAAAAGACTGCATGCTACAACGATATGCACTTCAATAAAGAAACTGGAATCCTCACCCTTCCCTCTATCATCATCAACGAACGCACAGTGACAACTTATCTCAATATGGTTGCACGCACTCTTACATGGTCAACATCAAAAACCGCAGAATTTGCCATTTACGCTCGGCTCCTGGGCACTCTTGTACAGTCGGCCAAGGACGTTAGACTGCTCGAATACTGTGGGATCATAGTTAATGAACTTAGTAACCATGAGGCTGTTGTGGATGTTATACAGGAAATCGTCAAGGGCACAACTGTTCCGGATAATGTGAAGAATAATCATGGGATATCCTATAAATCTGTTCTGTTAGACCTGGATGAATTTTGTCAAAGAAGAACCATCAGGTTGAAGAAAACATTGTATCTTTGGTTTTCGAACCTGTGGGAGACTCATTTTAAAACTCCATGGTCTGGGATCTCTTTGATTGCAGCAATTGCTCTCTTGACGCTCACTGCCGTTCAGACTGCTTATTCAATCCTGTCGTATAAGAAAGGATGAAAAAGAAGGACATTAGCGTGTGCTCTAGTCTTCTAGATGGTTTCTGTATTTTATAGTATATTTTGCTTACGATGGAGGGCAATGTAAGAACTAGCTAGTGTGATAGTAGTCGTGTTGTTCCTCTGTTGTGTATTTCTTGTTGCCTTGTCTATTTCTAAAATTTGGGCCAGGTTGCCTAAAGGAAAAAAGGCCCAAGAAAAAAACAACAAATAAAAGAACCTTGTTTTAGGGCATACGTAAAACTTTCAGGGCATATTGAATAAAGACAAACTGGTTGTAAATAGTAAAATCAATAACCCCTTAACCAAATATTTATAGTAATGGCAAATCTGCCCTTTTAATATTAGTGTTAATACTAATAATTAGTTATTAATAATCCTGATTAGTGATTAATCTTTATGATTATTAGTGATTAGGATAATTTAGTTATAAATTTGTGTAGATGAAAATTTTTGAGGAAGGAAAAAAGAGTAAGGTTTTTTTGGAGAAGGAGAAGGGGAAAGTGAGAAAAAAGCTTGTATTTTGATTCAATGGATGAGGAGGGTCAATCTTCATCTAAAAAACCTAGGAAAATACACATCAATTACAACAATGATTCGGAAATGGCTGATTTCTTAGATTATGAGAATGATTTTACACAAACTCAAAGTCAAGCTCAAACTTAAACTCAAGATGATGATTTTTATGAGCCAAATCCAGATGATGAATACATATATGAGGAACCCAATGGTTCTAATACACATGTACACTTTTATCTTATGTTTAATCTCACTTTTGTAGCTTGAAATCATTAAAAGTTTGTATTTTTTTCACCATGCTTCGGCGGACCAGGAATATGTTCGGCTTAAATTTATCAGCCAAACCCACCTGGTTCTTGACAAACGATGAACAATTCGGCTAGCTGCAAGTGTTATGGTTAGCCGTCGAACCTTAATTTATTTTGTTACTTCTCGCCTATTTGCTAGATCCTAGTTCGGCTTGTTTGAAAGTGTCATAAAGAGCCGAACCTATTCCTGAGAGTTTTGGAAGAAAAAATGTTAATGGTTCGGCTTATTTAGTGAATATCGTAAGAGCCGAACCTGTTGGAAATACATGGTTCGGCTTTTTACATAAGTAGAATACAGGGCAAACATTACCATTTATATTCCTGAGAATTGTTGTGTTCCGAATTTGTTACTGGTTCGGCACATATTGTGAATATCGTAATAGCCGAACCTGATAAATGTACTAGGTTCGGCATATATTGTGAATATCGTAATAGCCGAACCTAACCATTAATTTTTCTTTGTAGTATCTAACCTTGTGATATTCTTTATAGATCGTGCTTGGAATCAACCTGATCCCGTAGACGTAATTCACGAAGATACTAAGGATCACTTCCAAAATGATTTGGTATGTAAGAATTTGGTATTTACCTTAATGTTGTCGAAATATTCCGAAGTTTTTCTTACTAATTATTTGTGTTTGAATGAAAGTAGACATGGAAAAGTAAACCCGAAGCACATGCTTGGGCTGAGGAACACGCTATGAAGATAAATTGTGTACTAGTTAAAGGACGACAAAGCCGAGGGGATCAGTTTGAAATGATTTGTGACCGAAGTGGAACCAGGGATATCAAAGCTAAAAGGGTTATGTATACATTGGGAAGACCGGGAGAAAGAATAGGACAAAGACGAAGAAAAAAAAGTGCCCTTTCAAAATCGTTTTCAACGTCAAGAATAAGAATAAGTTCTTGAACAAATATGATGAATTTTGGGTTATGAATAAAACTATGGATTGTCGTCATAACCACCCACGTCCACGTGACCTTCATGGACATGCAAAAGTAGCGCGACTCAAACCCAACAAAATGCTAGAAGTAGATAAAATGACACGAGCACGTATGGCACCGTCTAGGATTCTTAGTAAATTGAAGGAGGACAACAAGAATAACAAGTCGACTATGCAAACTATCTACAACGCAAGAAATAAGTTGAGAAGACTCAATTTTCAAGGTAGGATGGTGATGCAACAAGTGATGTGGTTAGGTGTGAAGCATAACTACGCTTGCCAAAAGAAGTTGGATGACTTCGGTCAAGTCACACACCTTTTTCTTGCCCACCCGGAATGCGTCCAATTGGCTCTCTGATTCCCACAAGATCTTATATTGGATTGCACGTACAAGATTAACAAATATGAGATGCCGTTGATGAACATTGTTGGGCATACGTCGATAAAGGCACCATTCACCGTGGCTTTTTGTTTCTTGAAAAACGAGAAGAAAGAAAGTTACATTTGGGGGTTAGAACTATTTGAAGTTAATCTTCTGGGAGGGTGTCATTCCAAAAGTGTTCATATCCGATCGAAATTCATCGTTCATGTATGATATTAATAAGGTATTTCTAGATGCTTTCAACTTTCTTTGTATGTTTCATATATTGTGCAATGTAAGGAAAAAATGCCAACCGATAATTCAACCACTTAAGATGAAAGAATTAGAGAATATTGTTAAACTACCGGCCCGAAAAAACGAGTAGAGAAAAAGAGGTAATTCTTGAAAGAATATGACAATAATGAGAGGTTTTGGGCTTCTTTCCATGGTGAGTGGGAAGCTTTGGTATGGTCAATCACCGAGGATGTCTACGAATAAAATGTTAAAATGCTGATTCATCATTGGAGGACCGACTACCCCGACGTCATTATTTATTTGTTCAAAAATGTGTTGGAACCTAATAAAGAAAGGTTTGTGTCTTGTTTCACGAATCAACACAAACACTTCGACAACCAATCCACAAGTATGGTAGAGTCGGCTCATTATCGGTTGAAGAAGAACCTTTTTGGTTACATTGACACGTTTGTCACTGTATTTGATGCAATTGATGAATATTTCAAAAGTGGTGCTGTGAGAATTAAAGCGGTGTTCGAATATAACCTTATGTTCAAACACAAAGATTATGATAGTAAATGGCTACGGGGATTAAGTTATAGAGTCTCCCATCTATGCATTGACTTATTGATGAAAGAAGTAAATTTGATTGAGACATTATTCGCTAACTTGAAGGGAGAGTGTGCTTGTAAATGACGACCTCTATGGGACTTCCATGCCGCCACGACATACTTAGGTACAAGGATGGTATCAAACCATTTGAGAATATTGATCCTTTTATGAAACATTTAAGCTTTGAGCCTCTCCCAACCGAAGATGACGAGGATGATCTAAAGATTTGGGACATGGCAAATGGGAAAAAGTTGGCGGAAATGTATAGGAGATGTTCCGAGCTAAAAAAAAATCCAATGGCACAACATGATGTCGGTCATGTATCCTTTCACCCAAGAGAATATGTTGGAACCCTAGAAGGGGCTCCCGAAAGGTAGGAAGAGTAAGAAAATGAATAATTTCCAAACTAGACAAGCCAACAAGGAACTATTGGCCATAGGGATCCATCCGACGTTGAGTACCATGATGCAAGGTATGAAAAGGCAAGAAGGAAATTAAGCAGGTCATGAAGGAGGAAGAAGTGAAAGTTCCAAAAAAAAAAAAAAAAACGTGGTCATCCGTGTATTCAAAAAGCCGAAACAAGTAACAAAGAAGTCAAGGAAAATAATTGTCTGTCACAAGCAAAGGATAGTAAAGAGGACATCAAGGGGAAAAGTAAGATGTATCCTTTACAAACCAAGATAAAGTAGAAAAGGACCGTACATAAAATTGGTAGGATGAGAGGACCCAAAATATATAAGTATGCTAACTATGTGAAGCCTATCAATTTTATATACGATAAATACTTGGTAGATCTACCGCCGGTAATTCATGAGCATATTGTAGCAATGGAAGACGTAGAAGGTGATGGAAATTGTGGATATTACGTCACGGTGTAACAACTTGGTCCTTTTAAATAAGAGAACAATCCAGTGCCCCAACAAAATGAAGTCAACTATATTAGGCAATGATTGTTACAAACCCTACGCCGGAACAAAAAATTCTATAAGACAATGATGAGATGTGGCCCAAAAGGAGACAAAGGGGTGGCAGCGGAGTACATTGCATTCGAACGTCTTTCACATGGGGATTGCATCATCACACAAGAACATTGGATGTCAATGCCCGTTTGTGGGTTTTTAATAGCAGAGGCATTCGATTGTGTGGTATATTGCTTCGGGTAGGTAATAGTTTTACTTACGCACCTCCAAAAAAATATTGCAATGATGGTGTAAAAGATAGAAGACTTGTTATTGGATTTGTTCAAAATTGTCACTTTATCGGCCTCAAACTTAAACCCGGTTGCCCATTACCACCCTTAATGAGTGCATCCTTTTGGCTTAGATTTTAAAATAATTACTCGATGGATTGGTGTGCAAATTATGAAATGGAAATGGATCTTTGGAAAGCTTTGAATGTGTCGCTCATAAGTGGACAAGTAAATTTATGTTCAAGTGATGAGGATGAAGATGATGACAAAGAGGTTAGTGAAGATGGTGAGATCCGTTTAGGATCTCCATAAAATGATATATGGAGGTGTTTTTGGTTTTTAAGGGCGCACTCAATACATATATATATATATATATATATATATATATATATATATATATATATATATATTTTTATTTTTTTATTTTTTTGCTTTAAGCGGATGGTGAGGATTTATAACATTAGAAATGCTATTAGATGTACCCTCGAGACACTAATGTTTGTATGGTTTATTTTTATTTTTGGGAAATTTGTTTTGGTTGTCTACAAGTGTTAAAACACAATCAAGTTCGGCTATCTCGTAATATTAATTATGTAGAACCACCTATAAAGGCTAAAACACAAGATGTGGTTCGGCACAGATATTACAAGCCGAACCACAAATAAAGTCAGTTTTGGCTGAGTAGAGATTTTACATACCAAGCCGAACCTGACTAAAAATCAAACCTAGGATTTCCATCCAGGTTAGGATGGTTCGAGATTTTACGTACCAAGCCGAACCTGACAAATTCGAAATCCCAGAATTCCCAGTCAGGTTCGGCTGATTATACTTATTAGGGACCATGCCGAACCTGAAAAATTCCAAAACCCAGAATTCCTAGTTGGTTTGACCTATTAAAGATGTTACGTACCTACCAAACATGTGTAAAAATTTCCTTCAATTCCAAAGTTTTTTTCATTCATACGATAAAGGATTACATTCCAAATTAAATTCCAATCACATAAGAACATGGTAGCATTACAAAAGAAACCATTCATTTAATATCCCAAACGGGTTATGAGAAACTTTATAAGGATGTGGTAGTGAGCTTCATATTTGAAATTTTTTCCTTTCCATCTTCGCCATTCCTCTAGAGCTCGCACTTCAATCTCGGAGGTTGTTTCACCCTTGAGCCGATATCAATTCACAACACGAACTAAAGCTATAAAGTCGGTAACCTTTTTTTATATATTGAATTCGGAAAAACAAGGATGTCGACTCCCAGTTGTGAGGATTACATGTTTCGGTGGAGAATGCTTCATGAATTCGAACCAAGTAGTATATACTCATCATACCCTTCACTCGTCGTTCTTCACCCTTCTTTGGATAGTATGCTACATAGTTTGTGCAAAGAGACAAATCTTCATCTAGAGTAAACTTAGGACTAGGGGGTGCCATATTTTTCGGGACATGTGCTTTCTAGTGTGAAAAATAGGTAGGTATATATATAGAGAGAGTTTACAACGACTATATTTTTTAAAAAAAAATAAATAAATAACCATTACTAGAATCTAATTTGAATATTCAAAGGTTCGGCTTGAAAGAAGTTTATATTACAAGCCGAACATGTTAAAGTAACAGTTCCATTTTTTAAAAGTTTGAAAATTTAAAGGTTCGGCAACTTATAAATTGATCTTATAAGCCGAACCACATCATGTGTTTTGGTTGAATTTCACTTACTATTTCACTCAAATCGAAACTTAGATCACACACTACTAATCTCGTTTTACATTATAGTTCAATGGATCTCGACGGATATTAACTCTAACGAATCTCGGCGACTAGTTCTCCGATAAATCTTGGAATTATTCTCCTCAACCATGTATAACACATGGCGTATTTCCAAAGGCTTTGAGTTCTAGCATTCTTAAAAAAGAAGAATTCGCAAGTTAGTATTCAAACAAAATCGTACCTTATTTCTTAACATAAGCGCGGTGGAATTTCGGATACTCACCTTCTCTTCATCAGTATCAATGGGATGATATTTATTGACCCATCTTAATATTCTAATATAATCTCACATAGTATAATGGATACTCTCAAATCTTTCAGCTAATTTCATCCACTTACGACGTTTTGGATTCCCATCTAACTCAAACTGGAATTCTTTTAGCCTTTTCCAAAACATCAAATAATGTTCATTAGGTCGTTCACGATAAGTTCGAATGAAAGCTCTGACAAAAAATTTATCATTTTCAACGGTGAATGGTTACATTTTGGAGTAGAAATGCAAAATACAATTTGGTTTGGAGGAACAACGGCAAGTTTAGTAAAACATTTGCTAGAGAGGGCCAAAACTATATGTAGAAATTCCCTAACGGATCAATTCTTTAAAAAAAAAACCTAGTCGTTGAGGAAATTTCACTTTTAAATTATAAGGTTCGGCTGATACTGAAAGTTTCTCATACAAGCCGAACCTGGTAAAATTCAGGTGTCTGGAATTTGTCAGGTTTGTCTTGTATGGATAGTTACAGGACTAGCCGAACCTGACAAATTCCAGACACCTGAATTTTACCAGGTTCGGCACATTAGGACATTCACAGGACTAGCCGAACCTGGTAAGTTCCAGATACTGAGCTTGTCTATAGCACGATTAAAGCTGAAATTCAAGGTATCTATAACACGATTAAAACATAAAAGTCAAATTATCGATAACACGAAATGAACTAGCAAACCTAAAAGTCAAGTTGTCGAGGACAAGGTTAACAAATCCAAGATAAAAGTGTACTTAATCAAACAAAGCCAACATAAAAGATCATTGACCACGGCCCCTCATGCCGGTTCCACGGCCTCCTCTTCTGCCACATTCACGTTCATCTTCTGTCGTGTCGTCATCACCGGTTGGGCCGCTACTACCACCTCCGTGTGTGCCTTTACCAGCTTCTCGATCCCTATTCCTCGTCGGCCTTTTGATGGGTACCTGGGGTCCTTGTCCTTTGGTTATAATAGCATCCAACTCGTTGATGACGTAATTTTGTTCATCAACTGTCAACGTTGTTTTGCAACTAGCTTTCTTCCTCATTTTCTTCAACATCTCCTTACCCGCCGCAACCTGAATTCATTTGTCAACAACTTCTAATTATGAGTAACTTATATAATCTTATATTTATGTTATAACAAATTCAAGAGTATAAATTAATGCAATTATTACCATTGTCTTGAAAGCCTTCTATAGTTCTTCATAAGTAAACTTTTTGGAGATGATGGTCGCCTTTTGCTTCGCCTTCGCCTTATCAACTGTCTTTTGGCTTTTCTTATTGATAATAAAGGGATGAGAAATTTGGTTGTACCAATCCATGTAGCACGGATCAACTTCACGAGGATCATCATGCACAGGTGCTAAAACAACCATATTTAATATGTTGTCGTCTAACCTCTTCCAATGCTCAATGGTAGGTTCGGGATCATACTTTGGGCTCCACGAAGAAGTGGTGCTTTTAGTTCCAGTACGTAGGACGCTTTGGCATCAACCTGAATTTCTCGTCATACAAAGGGACCTTTTGGACGGTTCCTAATTGACGTAGTACTCGCCGAGGATCATAAATTACACAACCACCGGGATAAAACAATGGTCCATAGTACATACCCACCGGCATGTCTTCCTTCTCAACAACTTCATCCACAAAGACTTTATCCCCCTTCTTATATGGATCAAAATCGACGTCATTGACCTCCAAAGTGTCTAACTTCTCTCTCAACTTTGCCACCAAATGCTCTTTATTCATTTTCATCTCGTCCTCAAATTTGTATCGTCCCATTTGTTGGAAGTGTATCAACCCAATCTACATCCTTTTCAAGTTGTTTGGCCAATCCAAAATGGAGAAATGATCATATACCCACACCTACATCTAAAATTAAAATAGGAAATGAAGTGACAAGATGAAAAAGAAAGTAAATCTACAAGCTAGAGTGTTTGTTTCTGAAAAATTCACTCATAATATATAAAATAAAAAAGATAAACTATTTTTAATTAAGGAAAACATATGAGGTTCGGCTTAAAAATATATCATAAATAAGCCGAACCTATCAACTTCAACGACTCAGTGTAATGTTTGGCTTGAAATGGATTTCACCAACAATTTGAACCCATCCAAGCCGAAGTCTCAGAAGAGAGTTCGGCTTAAAATTGAAATCACCAACAAGCCGAACCCTTTACCGATCCCAGAGAAAATAAGCATTGTATAAAAAAAAAGATATTGGATTGTCGAGAATTACCTGAAGCATAGTGAATTTCCCTCCAACGTTTGTACTTGTCAACCTAGAGGCGGTTCCAAGTTGTTCAAGAAGGTAAGCTAGAGCAGCGGTTCCCAAAGCGCACTTTTTAATGTTATCAAGATCCTTTACCAATATGAGATAATTGGAATTCACCTTGTTTCCTGTAAGGTCGGGGAAGATATCTCTGCCAATAGTATA
This sequence comes from Papaver armeniacum, assembly GCA_023531295.1. Taxonomy (NCBI): domain Eukaryota; kingdom Viridiplantae; phylum Streptophyta; class Magnoliopsida; order Ranunculales; family Papaveraceae; genus Papaver; species Papaver armeniacum. Next base: position 133,929 of record JAJJWW010005108.1, read on the forward strand.
AAGCAAATAGGCGGTTCCTATTTGTTTCACTTTTATCTCATCCAATATCAGCTCCCCATTCTTTACTTTCTCCTTAATGTTCCCAAATTCATCTCTCAAGTTAGCAAGCTTGATCTTCTTAAGCTTCTTATTTATCACACCATCCTCGTGAACAGAATTTACATCCTTAACAGCACGACAAAACTCGAGTTCAGTCTTGTAATCACCCCAACCAAGAAATTCCCTGTACAAATTATATAGCTCCTACCAACTCATATCATAATAGTCAGCATCCACGCTTCTACCCCTCACTTTAAGCCCCGGAATCTTGTGGGCATCATCAGGTGTGATTGTCATCTCCCCAACGGTTAAGTGAAGCGTATAAGTCTCTGGACAAAATCGCTCGGAGAAGGATGAGATAGCCACTCTATCACATTCCTTATGTCCATGTTCAATCAAAGGCTATAAAGCATATGATTGTACGTAAGCAACCACTTCGGGAACCTCATCGGAAAATTTCCATTCCCCTGCCCTCTGGTGCTTCAATACTCGAACGACATCATTGTGATCATGAGTCTCATATATTCTCTTTGCCCAAGATTCGGCGTAACCGATCAACACATTTCCACCATCTTCCGGAAGACCGTGGGGCAAACCATCATCTCGAGATGGGATTACGTTATCCTTATGAGGAATGTGCAAACCTGTAACACGGGGTTCAACAAGCTTCTTCTCTTTCCGAGGTTTTGGTTGAGGTTGAGGTTCTTCATTAACATCACCACCATCACCCTCTCTTCCTTCTTCTTCTTCTTCTATTTATATCTCTGGTAGTGATTCACGAATTTGTAACGGGGCATCTTTGTCACTTCCTCTGCCTCCTGCTCCAATTTTTTGCGACATCCTCCTCGTAGATCAGGAGTCTTAGAATTAGAAGGCGTAACCTCCATCTTCTTCCTCTTTTTTAACTTCATTATTCCTATACAAAAATAAAACTTGACTAATACATTGCACAAAATAGAAAAATGGTGAATTAGCTCTAGTTTAGGGATGTAAGATATATAGCTTGAAATGTAATAATGTTCGTTTAGTGTCGTGCATTATCTTCATGTTTGTCGTTCGATTTTGGAATTTATCGACCTACAACTATGAAGAAAATGCACAACACTAAACAAACTTATTATATGTCAATATATTAAAACATTATGAAATGACGAGGGTACCCAAATACACCACAATCTTTTATTTTGATCACAACCTATACAAGACCCACTGTGTATAAACCTCTTGGAGCAACAATCACTCAAAGAATATTTCAACACAGTTTCCACTTGAAATAGGGTTAGTCCGAACTGGCCTAACACGTGAATAATTATATCGGACAAGTGGAGAAATCCAATACACTTTGTGTGATCGTCTATGGATATGAAATCGAGACAATACAACAACAAAGTGTTCACTTGATAATAGTACGGTATAACCAAAACCTTATAAGATAAATATCAAGTGCCTAGTTAACATACAAGTGAAATTACTTTAATTATAATATAAAAACAATTATAATGCGGAAATAAAGTAAAGCACACACCAGAATTTTGTTAACGAGGAAAACAACAATCTTGTAGAAAAACCACGGGACCTAGTCCAGATTTGAATACTCAATGAATTAAGACGCTACAAAAAGTAAACATACAACTTCGTGTAGACAATACTAAGTAAACTAAAATCCTAGTTACTCAGAGAAAGCAGATATTCTTGTCTTGACAATATCTAGCAAAACCGAAGTTCTCAATAGATATTTGATACCAGATATCCTAGCAGAACATGAGTTCTCTTTAGGACTAAATCCAGTATATATATCTTCTTAATGAATCACAACAACTTCTTCTTCAAATCTTCAAAGTATTCAATCTTCGATTTAATCTTCAAAGTAACAATCTGCAAAAACAAACTTGATTCCTTATTGATTTGTCGCACGTGAGTTTGAGTTACGTTAACAATGGCAAATCAATGAATCTATCTTATAGATCTAGAAAAACTTAGATCCGTAGAAACGTTAAATCTTTGATCTAGTTTGAGTGAGCCTTATATCAGAAGAGAAGGTTCTCAAGAATAAAAAAACTAGGTGCAATCAAAGTTCAACCACCGTTAGTCAATCAAATCAATCAAAAACACAAGATAAACCGCAATTATCTGGTTTCCCACAAACGGTACTAATAGAGCTTCTCAAACCCAAAGAAGACTTTAAACTGAGCGTAGTAAAAGATTTCGCCTAATTAGGTTACTCTCCTCTCCGAATAGGCGGCTTCACCAAGAATAACACAACCGAGAAATTTGTCATGTCACGAAGGATTAGTTTGCCGGTTTAAATGCAAACTTCAAGTATTTATAGACAAGGAAGTTTGGACACCAAGGAATTTCCAAAACCGAAAATATTCTCAAGATATGCAATATATTCCAAATTCGGTTTCCATAATTCCAGGAAATGCTCTGTCCAAAATATTAACCGAAAATCACTTTGGAAAATCTTCAACTAGTAAATGCACATTACTAATTCTCATTTTCCTAAAATAAAATTAAAAACCTTAACTAAAAGATTCTTAACTTATTTATGTTTCGATCCTGGGATTCTCTTCCTTTAGCTATTAAGGAATAACTTTGAACAATTAAAGATAAGTGTTACGGCACATGTTCAAAGTATGTTGACATCCTTACTCTGTAAGTCCTCTTTCATACTTACAATCTTGAAACCGATTTGCCATACTTCCAAACAAGTTTAGAATTTGTTCATCTGACTCTCAAGAACTATGTGATTGATCAAGAACACTCAACCACCAATCATGGGTTTAATGGTTCTACTAAAACAAGTTTCGGTAATACCTCCATGTGAGTACTGTGCATAGTCACACTAGCTTTCCAAAATTCGGTTGACTAGGTACTAGAATCGGTTCCCCACATATATATGGTATCTAACTTGAATGTGTTGCACATGTCCATAGGATCGGTTCCCCTTTTATGCTAAAACATGCTGTACCTCATACAAGGATCGATTCCCCTTTGTGATGTGTTGCACCTCTTACTAGGATTGGTTCCCCTTTACCCAGAGTCGGTCTTACACAAAATCACAAACTCGATCACACCATCTCAGGTGATTACTTAAGATCGGTTTCACTAATAAAATTCATACCAATACAAAAGTCAGGCCTTTGTGAATAGTTTTACCAAGAACACAAACAAGTCATGAGCGGTTATACTAATCACACATATTGGTTGTTCACAAGATATGCAATGAATAACAATACCAATAACGCCTGGCGATTTCCTTTTCGATTCACAAAACAAGTTCATGAATTCACTTCCTTAAAACACATGTAAAACATTGTTTCCTATGATGAAATCCTCACCTCATACCCATACATAATCACAATGGCATTTAAACGATTATGTAGGTGTCTTATCTACAAAGTTTAATGGTCAAGCAATAAACCTCGTATTGTATTCCTTAATACTATGTCTAACTAGAGTGTTCATGCTTCGCAGTTTTATTCTCAATATGCACGACTTGAAAGATACGTTAGGGAATGAAATAGTTCAATTCAAATATCACTAACCTCAAGTGGAAGGATGATGTTGTCATTGTAGCTTCTTACTTCTTCACTTCTTCAAGTCTTCACAATACTTGTAATGTCTCATATCCTAATACTTTCAAGATAACATATACGAAGTTGACTCTAGTACATAATCAAACGACTCTTTAAATGAGTTTTGATTCACTAAAATATGACAACCAAAGTTGACATACCAACGGTTGGTCGGTTCAACCGAGCAATGCTCTAACAATCTCCCCCTTTGTCAATTTTAGTGACAAAACTCTTACATCATATGGATAAACAAATTACAAGAATTCATTACACATACGCTTGATTCCCGAATTCAACATCACAATAACATGTACACATTCAATCCTCAAATGCCGTTGTTGACATTATGATAACAAAGAATATTGCTCCCCCTAAAGGTAAGATAGGTAGATTTTATCAGTATGCACGTCTTTGTTATTCCTTTGTAATGATATGTTACTCCCCCTTAGTCTATGCTTTCACTCTTTCGTTAGATAAACGTTTAAGCACCAATGTCCTTTCCATTAGTGATACCAATCAATATAATATCAATGCCAATATCACTTGTTTACTCCATATATTTCTCCCCCTTTTTGTCACAAAGTGACAAAGAAACGAAAAAATAAAGGACAAACCGAAAAGAATCTTACAAATCTCAAAATAGACTTGCAACCTATAGAGTTAATCACGAGGGTTCCACACACCATTTTTGATAGCCAATATCAAAACCGAAACTACAAAGTAATTTTGTTTTGATATGTTATCAAGGAAACAATTGCCCGAAGCAATTTTCCCTAATATTTTAGCAAACCAGAAATCAACTAAGCACCTTAGTCCCTTTGCTAAACCGATTGTACAAATACAATCGCTTGTTCGATAAGACCAAAATAAAGATAACTCTATTTTTCTCATCAGGTTCTAATTATCCATATAACTTAGACCTTTCAGTTTTAAACAAGACAAGTACTAGGTTAGTTAACTAGCATTTCTTGTTAAGGCATTCGATTAGACTTGAATAATCGAAACCTCCACTTTGATAAGTCTAACTAAGATCAGAATTAACTTAGTTTCTCTTATCCGGAATCGAATTGAACTAAACAATTCATCCCGTAAACCTTTTCTTTTGTTAAGCCATAAACAATTCATACAAACCAAAATAATTCAACTTGCATAATTATTCACCTCAACCGGAAGCAATTGAAACAACATAGACATTAAAGCACCGCAATTGCACCGCAATTTTGTAAGCCTAAACAATTGATACCACACAATAAATCAAGATAACAATAGTTTTTATTAACCGGAACCAATTGAATCACACACACATCCATACACACATAATGGAATAAAACATCAATTGCACCGAAATTTTGTTAAGCAAAAGCAATAAATATATGCAATAAAATCAGGCTTTTCTTAAACAGAAAAAACAATTAACTAGCAAAGTCGTTACCTCAAGCTACGCATCCTCTTTTTCTCATTGTTTTGTCATCCTTTCGCAAAGACATAAGAACAACAACAACAACAACCTTTACCAGAGAAAGGTTGAAATGGTTTTAACTATTACGTGCCTATAGTAATAAGCTAGTACCAAAGACTCATATGTATTCTATATACACAACTTATGAGAAATAAATTGATAATAGTATAAAAGTGACTCACATATGGGATTAATTGTCATCATCCTTTTATGATTATTTGATTAAGCAACCCAAAAGGTTAGATATGAAATTCGCTAAATCAAAAGTCACAAAATCATAAAAGGTAACCGATATGAGACCTAATTATCTCATATAACGATGACAACATGGAGCTACATTCATTTGATCAAGAACGTTTAGCACAATATTCTGAATGTCATGAGTATTGAAACTTATGATTCGAGTGTCATCATTGTGACTATATTTTGATACCTTCCTGGTTGTCTTTAGAGAAGACTTTGGACACCATTTAGAAATGGGTTTTACAGGAGCAGCTTTGTTCTTACTATTATTTCCTCTTGAAATCCAAGATGAATCTCTTGAGGAAACATTGGGGTAACTGAAATGTTGAAAACTATGAGAGTTAGTCTTTTTCCAATTTGGAATATTAGATCTTGTCTTTACAAAGTTATCTCTCCTTTTATTGTTTGAGCGATAATGAGAAAACTTTGTAGAAGCCTGATAAGCAAACTTTGAATTATCATTACAATAATTCTTTTGCTCATTTTTAAGACAATGATGTTCTGATTTAGCACGAGAAGCATTATTGAGTTCATCCAATTTTGTGGAAACACGTGCATCTATGGATTTCCCATTCCTTTTACGGAATCTGCACCCCCTTTCCAAGTGTCCTTTATTTCCACAATAAGAGCAATGCTTAGTAACACACGAAACATGAGGCTTAGTGTTACCTTGTTGTGGATTCTCTTTCATTGGAGTTTGACGGATTTTACGTTTTCCGTCTTTTTGTCAAGATGAAGGTGTTATGATTTTTCTTTTATGGAAGAGCAATCTTTTGTTGCACTTTTTGAAGCAATTTCTTTAGCAGAGTCTTTAGGTTTTACAAACTTTGTCTCCAGTTTAGTATTCAAAGTTTGTTTGCCTTTGTAGCCCAATCCTCGCGTGTCACCGGGAACTCTAGTTGACTTCAACATTGAGTCAAGTTGTTTTGTGCTACTATCGAACTTTTTCAAGTTCGCTTTTAGACCCATATTGTCTTTTTCCAATGTTTTTATTTTTTCGAGAGCATTATCTAGATAAACCTCAAATTTATCAATTTGAACTTTATAATCTAAAGAAATTTCAGATTCGGTAGAATTACTTACCTCAGTGTTCTTTAGGTTTTCCAACTGTGTATGTAGTTTCCTATCTCGATCATGACTTTCTTCGATTTTCTCTCTGTAATCTCTCATGGCTACAAGATAATCTCGCTCATTGCTGATAATCTTTATATCCTTATTATACTGATCATCAAGTTATTTTTTCAATCTTTCATTCTCTTCACGAAGATCACAGTCGAGTGCCTTTGGCTCTGGAGTTTCTCGATCATCACCTTTTTGTTTTCTGTATTCTTCCAAGACTTCAAGATAAGTTTGACCATTGCTTACACGTTCTATATCCTTATATAGAATATCAAGTTCCATTTTAAGACTTTCATTCTCTTTTCAAAGTTTATCACATTCAAGTGCCTTTGACTCTAAAGTTACTTCAGTATCCTTTTCAGGTGTGCATTTAACAGTTGCATGAAAAGCTTTGTTCTCTTGATCCTTGGAACAATTAGAGCTATCATCATTATTTAGTTCTCTATTCTCTACATATTTCTGTGATTTTTGAGAAGGAGAAGATGCATCTTTAGAAGAACTCCTTTTCTTTTGTCTTAATAACTTTCTAAATTGTCGTGTGGTTGTATCGACACTACAATTCTCAGTTTTTGTATCTGAAGAACAAGTCTTAGTTACAGCTTTAAGGGTAATACCCTCTTCATTCTTGAATTGGTATTCAAGTTCAAAGATTTTTAATTTACCAACTAGAGCGCTTCTAGATAGTGTGGAAAGATCATTTGCTTCCATGATGGCATGCTTTTTAGATTCGTATCTTGTTGGTAAAGTCCTTAGAGTATTACACACAATATCTTTATCTGAAATAGTTTTTCCTAAAGCGTAAAAGGCATTCACTATTTCAGAAACTTTTTGATCAAACTCATCAAAGGTATCGTCTTCATCCATACATAGGTTTTCCCATTTAGAAGATAGGGTTTGAAGCCTGGCTTCTTTTTCAGAGGCATTCCCTTCAAATACGATATTAAGAATATCCCAAGCCTCCTTTGATGTTTTACACCTAGTTACATGATGATGGAGGTCTCGAGTTACAGCATGGATAATGGCGTTCAATCCATAGGAATTTTGCTTCGAAAGCAATTTTTATTCATTATTGAATTCATTCAATTCCTATAGTCAAAACTCAGTGGTAGAGTTGTTGACCAGTACTTTTGGGTGTTCATATATACCCATAAATAACTAAAACCCAAGTGTTAAAGTCATGAGATTGAAGAAAAGACTGCATAGCCATTTTCCACCATAGATAGTTTGAGCCATCAAATCCTGGAGGTACGTTAACTGAATCAACCATTTGATTCGAAACTTATAGGTTGGATCACGCCAAACACAGATTGTTAGATCTTTTCGTCTTTTCCTGCTCTAATACCAATTGAAAAGACGAGGGTACCCAAATACACCACAATCTTTTATTTTGATCACAACCTATACAAGACCCACTGTGTATAAACCTCTTGGAGCAACAATCACTCAAGGAATATTTCAACACAGTGTCCACTTGAAATAGGGTTAGTCCGAACTGGCCTAACACGTGAATAATTATATCAGACAAGTGGAGAAATCCAATACACTTTGTGTGATCGTCTATGGATATGAAATCGAGACAATACAACAACAAAGTGTTCACTTGATAAAAGTACGGTATAATCGAAACCTTATAAGATAAATATCAAGTGCCTAGTTAACATACAAGTGAAATTACTTTAATTATAATATAAAAACAATTATAAGAGGAAATAAAGTAAAGCACACACCAGAATTTTGTTAACGAGGAAAACTACAATCTTGTAAAAAAACCACGGGACCTAGTCCAGATTTGAATACTCAGTGAATTAAGACGCTGTAGATGGTGTATTTTCGACAAAGGATAAAATCGTAAAACCATAATTGTACATGCTCCTGATCCAGCAATAACATGAGTATTGAGGCTCATGTCTCTCATTGAAGAATGAAAGCTCATGCCACGAGAATCTCTGACTGAGTATATTGTCTCTCAGAGCATACGTGAATATGCGATCTCTCAACCGAGGCAACGGCATATCTCATGAATATCGAGCAATTTCAGAATTACTTTTTATATAGAATCGAACGATTGGACGGCTCCTAGACAGCCTTGCCCGCTAGTATAGAGCAATAACGTCTTGAGATGTAACAATGTTTTCCCTGACTATATAAAGGACATGTGTATAGAATCATTATGATTGGATGGCTCCTAGACAGCTTGCTTGCTAGTATAGAGCGATAACATCTTCAGGATGCAACAACGTGTTTTCCCTGACTATACTATACATAATAAATATGACGCTTCAACTAGCTCATATCACCCAATCCTCTAATAATTAGTGCTCCTAGACGGCATGCCTTCTAGTATAGAGCCATCAATTAATTATTTCTAATCCTTAAATTCATTAACTGAATATTCGGAAATATTCTACATTCTTCATAATATTTCGTCACTTCAATTCATGGTTCTTCCCGGCAGAATTCCATGGGTTAGTGATAAATATTCAACGTACGGGCATCTGAGCCGCTATCGAGTAAGCCCCGACTAAAATGGTGCAAGTGTACTCTGCAATAATGCACTAACGAGCACATGAATGCACGAACGAGCATTCCAAAATCCGAAGGAACGATGAACCTATGCAAAATAGGAAGAAAAATAATAAATAATAAAATATTAACCGGTAGGCGCTGGGATCAGGCCCACCTCGGACGGCCGATCGTGCCATGGGGTCCCACGCCAAATTCTATATTTTATCATATTTTACTATTTTTCCTTGATCTCATGAAAATTCCCTCATTTGAACAAAGTTCCTTCGTTTCAAGGAAACTCCTCAGTTTCATGGTGTTTCCTTCACATCAAGGAAATAATAAATAATTAAGAAAGGTGTCGCGGGACCAAGCCTACTAGCCGGACGGTCATGCCCTAGTTATGGCCGGTCCCACACCTTGCATTCCTTATTATTTTATTATTATTATTTCCTTCATCCCATGAAATTCCTTGGTTTCATGATATTTCCTTCAAATCATGAAACTAATACATAAAATTAGGGGAAAGCTCACGGACCGGGCCCTAGCTCTGGTCGGTCCCACACGCCCTTATTTTATTATTATTATTATTATTATTATTATTATTATTATTATTTGTTTCCTTCATCTCATGGAAACTCCTTCACTTTAAGGAAAACTCATTTATTTCAACAAACTCTTTGATTTCATGATATTTCCCTAAAATCATGAAAATAATATAAAATTAGGAAAAATTGACATGGGATCGGGCTTATTGGCCGGCCATGCCTTGGCTATATCCAGTCCCACACTTCATGATTCCTTCATCTTATTATTATTTATCTCTTCATCTTATGAAGTTACCTCAGTCTGAGCAAAAACCTTGATTTCTTCATATTTTCTCAAATCATTGCTCAAACGCACGCCAGAAAATATCAAAATTCTCAGGACTGAGGCACGAGCATTTTGGCGACACGAGCATATTACCTTGACCGACCAAGGTTGTCTCTTTGGCTTGCAAGAGGCCGGTCCCACATACTTTCATCATTTGACCTAATTTGTTCATATTAGGTTCAAATCCTTCCAAACAATTTGGAACTTCATAAAACGATCGTCATACGGTCCCGTGACCAACCAGGGCTGGTTTCATGATCCATTGGTCGGTCCCTCACCTCATCATAATTAGGTTTTATCACTTAAGGCTCAGACGAGCATTATTTTAATAAATGATTAAACCAGCATTTAATCATCCTGTCAGCAACTGGTCTTCAAGAGACTTTGGAATTCGCTCACTCGAGCATCTAGGCGCTACAGGGTCGATCCATCATCCCATGTAGCGGTCCCTCCTTCACTTCGTGGTTGATTTTCAATAAATCATGAATTGATCGAATTAGGGTTTCCAATCCATGGTTCATAACTCCAGATTCAAACGCTAATAATTTTATGTTGATCCCATGATCAACACTTTTATTAATTATACTTGGTTCAGTATTTTAAATTAACATTTTATTTTGGTCCTGCTACCAATAATTCATCAAACGAGCAATATTTGCTCAGATGATCAATATTTGCAGACTAAGGAATATTGGTTCAACTATCAATATTCAACAATCCATCGAATGAGCAATATTTGCTCACCTTAACTATCAACATTTACTTGAGAATTATACCTCTGTCTCAACAGACACGTTCAATTCATGAGTCTCAGAACATTTGCAAATTACGTTCGACTCAGCAATACAAGGATTCATAGTCCCATAAAGTCAACAACTGACTAACTAAATACACATCTGCCTTGCAGAATCCACAATCACGAGACATCAATCGTATCACATTGGGGAATATTAACTAGGGTTTTGGTCTGGCAGTCTACGGAACGTGTGTTCATGCAAACGATGAGAATGTGAGCAAGTCGTGCAATCAGTTGGAGGAGTTAGAAAAGTAGTGGATGGAAAATCAACCAAGTATCCGCACGATGAGAAACTGGTTTTAACACGATTTCCACTTTCCCACTCTTTGACTCCAGCAACTGTCACACTTCATGGGATCAAGGTGTTTACAATTCTAGCAATATAAATAAGTCTCTGAATCATGATTGAAAAAGAGGACAATCTTTCGTCAAACAGACAACAAGAGATTAACATCTCAACGTCTGAGCAATTACTATCAACATAGCAAATTCAATCAATCAGAGCTTATTTCATTTCTTCACGCAGAATACACAACACACCTACAATCTTCGATCATCATTGATCTCACATATTTCTCAGCTTTCCTCCTACAGATCGACCCATCCTATCTTGTGACCGAATTGACTCTGGAACGGCCATTGTCTTGGTTTAGGCCGGAGTCTTACAGATTGATCTCTAGAATTCAAAGCACTCCCTTTTTTGCAGTGCATCTGTGTGAGGTTTGACAGTTCGCTCGGTTCAAGGAGTTTCCTCCGCACGGTCGTCTCCTCAATTCCGTAAAAACCAACAACTCGTTTTGCCCCATCTACAGATTGGCGACCACAGTGGGAGATTAATCTCTAGGTTGCAATCTCACATTTTCACAAAATGGTTGATCTTAGGTTAGGTTCAGTTACAAATCCTAACCCAAACAATGCTAGCACTAGCAATAGTGGTGGTACTCCAGAAACTACTCCTGCTTCCAACAACGGTGATGGTGATACCACTCCTCAAACCAACATCGGCAACCATCCTCTCTTCGGCCGGTCTCCCGAGGAAATCAGAGAAAATCCGCCTACCATAGCTGATCTCATGAAGGCGCAAGAAACTCTCGCCAAAAATCAGACTGATATGACTACCGCTTAGAAGGAGTTATGCCCTTATCTCAAAACTCTCACGGACAAGATGCCAGAGAAAGCTCAGGAGAAAGGAAAAGTCAAAGAAACATCTCCGGTTCCAGATCCTGAAGTCACTACAATCCATGTAGTAGACGATGATGAAGTCCACAAGGCTGCAGATAACCCACCAACGAATGAACCTGCAAGCTTCATCACCCGTGAAAACCTGGAACACTTTATGGAGGATCGAGGAAAAGACAAAACACTATATGTTCACCGTCATCAACCTCCATATCCTGCTGCTACGCAAAGAATTCCTCTCCCGAAGGGCTATACCTATCCAACGTCCACACTCTACAATGGAACGGGGAATGCTCGAGAACATGTCTCTCGATTCCTGGAATCACTAGGCGAACATGAACACAATCATGTCGTACGTTTGAAGGAGTTCTCAAAGTCTCTGACAGGCCGAGCATATACTTGGTACAACAACATTTCACCAGGGAACATCACTGGATAGGGAGAAATGGTTAATTCCTTCTACCGGAAATACTTCTTCGTCTCAGAGCATATCACTCTCTCTGATTTAGGAAGAATTTCTCAGAAGAACAATGAACATCTGAACGATTATGTGAAGAGGTTCGAGTCCAAGCTTTGGATTGTCATGACCCGAATGTCACTGAATAACAACTGGTAGACTTGTGCATCAACGGAAGGATCCCAGTCTACAGAGCCTTGCTGGAAAATCTCCGGTTCCAGACTTTCTCAGAGCTTCACGAAGCAGCCAAACGATCAGCGACTACTGCACCTGCTTTACTGGAAAGAGCAAAGTCTGCAAGATCGAGGAACCTCGAAGAAGCCGATGCCTAGTCAACAATCAGTAAAATCTCCAGCCTTCAACAAACGTTGTTGCTGAAAGGAATGAAAGGAAAGCCGAGACACAACATCGAAGCACTTCTCCAACATCCCAGGATCCTCTGAAGGCGCAAAGAAAAGATTACCAATCCTGAAATGCACAAACCTCGACCCGGTATCAACGAACGGGGAAATGATCAGACTCAAACTTCTCTCTTGTCATGAAGGAGTGATCGAGTTACGGAAGTCCGGGTTCAAGATGGTGCAATCAAATTGTCGTTCATCGGGAGATAGCCAACGAAAAAGAAATGGAGAATCCTGTACTGTCGCCTTCATAGGTTCATCGATCATCCAACAAGTGACTGTAATATTTTGAACCACATCTTCAAAGACAAGTTTGATCCATAATAGCTTCAACTAGGGACTGAAGGAGTACACAAGAATCCCCTCCAGTCAAAACCTTTACGCTCTCTGAACAACCAGTCAAAGAAGCAGTTCAATCATTGATCGAGCATATCTATGAATTGCTCTATCTGTTTAAGGAACAAAGGAAATACATGTTCACAACACCATATTACATTGTGTCAGACATCTGTCTATCCTGGAAATACTCCTTGAACCCTCATCCACATACAAGGAGATGCACGACTGGGGACTGCTTACCACAGTCCATCTCAGAGGAAATGAGTTCGGAAGAATGTTGACCGATGCCGACGCCGCCATCAACATCATTCCACTGAAAACCCACAGAGCCGCTCGTGATCCTATTTCAATCAGAGACCTTGAAGGAACGCTCGGAAATACTTATGGCTACATCACACTCAAAGTGAACATAAGTTCAACTCGATGTGAAATCAAGTTTCACATAATCGTGGAGATCCGGATATAACATGTTCTTCAGACGAGCGTGGATCCAAGCTGAAAAGATAGCTACTGACAAAGCGCCTTTGGTTGCACATCTCTCTAACGAAGAAACTTCTGATCCAGAAGATTTGGTGGACATTCCATCATTCAGAGCACTTGGGGGAATTTCGAACTTTGACGGGGTTGAAACAAGAACCTGCATAGACATTCATCAAGAGGTTCCACACTCAGGCAAGTCTCATTTCTTCCATGTCTATGTCGTTTTCCTCACATGCTATCCTAGCATGAGGACTCAATTATGCTAAAAACTCTGCAAGACGTTATGAATGGTAGCTTCACTGTATTAGTATTTTACCAAGTGGTTGAATCTGACATTTTTCTAAATCGAGAATTGAGACATTCAGCAAAAAACACTTTGGTCGTTTCTCCATAGGCTTGTAGGAGTGTCCATGTGTCCCACAAAATCAGAAAGCTCTGATGTCTGCACAAGTGTTGAATCTCGCTACCGCAACGATGGGAATGTTGAAGCAACAGAAGATACTCAGGGCCGAAACGATCAAACCTAAGACATTCGATGCTTAAGGAATATACGCTTCAACGCTCAAGCATCTAAGAAGCCATCAAATTGTACTCCCAATCAAAGAGTACAAACTTCAAGACAAATATCTCGACGATGACACACCGATTCAACACCAAAGACGATCAAAGTGTAACTAAACTACAATCGATAAGTCTTCATTATCCCATGATAAGACTTCGGGCAGATGCAACATCATTCATACATGGATAGCACTAACTCCTTCAACATACACTGGGAAACCTGAGGTGCTTCCGTGAAACTTTATCAATGGGATTTCTCTACATCACAAGCCCCTGCACGATTGAGGAACTTCCTATATTCACCAATCACATCCAGTATGAAAACTGCTGATGCTATCTACCGCAACAACGTCGACTCACTGACGAAGCCAGTTCATGGTAAAGTTTATGCTTTCAGGAGCATTCAGGTTGAACTCTCAGTACACGTTCATCTTAGGGATGCTCAACTCATCAACTAGTTCGTGAATGTATAAAGCTCACTAGATGGAGGAGCAAAGATTATATCTATAATCATGGTTTTAGCCTTTTCGGTCTTTGGAGCAACTTCAACCATGGTATCAGCATCAACAATAATATCTAGAGGAACACCATCCATGATCTCAACATCGACAAGGATCTCTGGAGCGTAATCATTCGTGATCTCAACATCTACAACGGTTTTATGAACAACATCCCGCTTCATCAACTATCTATTCTCTGAAGCGTTACTCGATGGATCGTATTTATTCAAGCCCTAACGATTCATATAAATATGTGTAGACATGAAAACATGTTAACATGAACTTCTTCCTAGAGCTTGCACGACAGACAGGCACAAGCCAAAGTCTTCTACAAGATGTTCTCATCGCCTCTACAAAGGAGATACAACACATTTCAGGACATATCAATGGGTGAGGAATGGAACAATGCTTTCTAAACAAAATATGTTCGTCTATGTCTCTTCTACAACGTACCAAATGGGCGCATCAATCGGACATACGATCTGAAAGATATGGCCTTTATTGCCAGGTCTATGAAATCTGAAAATTCTATACGGGATTACAAATTACAAATGTGCATGCTTGGTTGGGTGACCTACATAACTCTAAATTGAGTAATTTTTTTCTCATATGATAACCTAGTCTCTTAGCTTCAAAATTTGGGGTCAAGCACCTAATTCCGACGTCGTATGAGGTTCCTACAGCTTCCAGAGCATACAACATGCAAGCAGAAATTCGTGGACGGGATTCATAACCTCTACACTCGATCGATGTCCACCAGGTCTTTTCGCTAAGTCCAACTTATACCACCTGGGTCTTTACATCAATTTTCTACCCGGGTCCTCTATATAGGTCTTTCCAGAAGAAGGGAAAACGAAAAGGACGGATTTAACAAAATACCGGGGACTGACGGTCTACTGATCATGACGATCAATTTCACAGTCCAAGACTCGTGGCGCCGGGCTCTCCAGTGCTAATCATTTATCTTAAAAGGAACTACTACAGGGATATGCAACCATGGTCATTACATCATCCCCTCTTGAGAGCAACCTCAGTTATGGTCCTGTGACCAGGGTTTCAGAAGTGATGTTTCTACGACTGACAGAAACAAGACGGCACTGCAAGCACCTGATAGGGTGTAGAATACATCCTATTTACTATCTATTGTTTATGCTTTCTGTGCTATTTTTCTTGTAAATTATGTATTTTACGCTTGTTTTGAGTTTTGTAGCTACTTTGGAGTCACACGGAGGAAAAGAAGAAGGAATCACCCAATTTGAGAAAAAGGGTAAAATTGTCATTTCCAGGGTGAACACTATCCGGAGCCGGGGTAATGGTTAAGGGGCAACTCTTCTTGGAGGAGTACTAAATACATACCAGCCAAGGTTAAGGGGTTATCATCTGGTTCACCTTGTCTTAGTGCTGGGGTGTCTGAATCCTGGCCAAATCAATACCTATACTTAAAATCGAGAGACTCAATTCTCTCAAATCATTTGCATCTGAAAGAAATAAAGAGAGAAAGTTGTAGCCGCCTGAGGCATTAATGGCAGAAACTGAGAAACAAATCGAGAAACGTTAAAGAAGATGAGACTCTCTACTGTTGATGGAACTGCAGTTGTTGAAGTGATGCAGTGATGATTGAGAGAAGTGAATCGACGATGAATTAAAACTGAGATTTGTTGTTGAAGCTTGATGAGATGAGATTTGTGAATCGAGAGAAGAAAGATGGGTTCTATTAGTCGATTGAAGAAATTGGTAGAGTTTGAAAGTGGGTTTGATTCCAATTTGACTCAGGTAACAGAACGAGGTCGAAATCGACAGTAAGGGTTTGGTGGAAGCTCGACAGAGGCGAGATGATGGAGATCGGAAAGAGGAGATAAAATCTGAGGGTTCTAAGATTAACTCAGATGGGATTGAGGCTTGATTTGAGCTTTCTAAGAAGAATAAAAAATGGGGTTTGTGTTGATTTCTGTTGGACCGAGAGCTGATATGAAGAACAGGCCGAGAAGAGGAATGAGGGTGTTGGAGATGAAGGTGGTTTGTTGAATGGAGAGAAGACTCTCGAGGGATTAATGATACAATCGATTCGGGGAAAGAGGAGATTAAAATGGGTTTATGGCTGTGTATGAAGGTTTTTGGTGATGTGAAACTAAGAAGAGCCGTGGTGAATGTATGAGCGAGATAGGTTGGTGTTGCTTTGGTTTCTGAGGGAATGAATGGGTTTGTGATGATTACGTATTGAGGTGGAGATGAAGTCGATTCAAGAGGCGAGTTGTCTTTGTTGTGATGGCTTGTATGGATGAATGGAAGAAGAGTTTGTGGATTCTTTGGAATCATTGTTTGTGGACAGTTCAATGGGTTAGTAATGCTTTGGTAATCTCTGCAGGAATGAAGGATGTTTGAAGCGAGAGTTGGGATTGGTCTTTGTCTCAAGTTGCAGAATGGGTGCATAAAGGAAAGAATTAGGATAAAGAGATAGAAGATGGGTTTTAGTCTTTGTTGGTAGACATTTCTTTCTTTGTACGGGGAGTGTTTGAAATTGCTCATTAGATGTATGCTAGGAATTCTTAACAGTGAAGGAAATAATGGCCCGAAATTACTGGAAATCTCGATAAACAGCCCGAAACTCGGTAGGTTTCTGTACTGCAAGTCAACTCGCGATGACCGATCCGGACGAGTCGAGCGACTCAACTCACCCAGTAAGACCAGTCAGGTGAGTTAGAAGCTGACTCGGTGGACTGACTCATTCTTTTGCCTTGACCGTTGACTGACAGTTGACCCGTTTGACCGTTAGTCCTAACGGTGGACTGACGGAATATTCCGCCGAATATACCAGTGACGGACAGAATTTTCAGGTGACCGGCGGTGACGGATTCCGGCCATGATACCAGTTTTCCGGCGAGCCAAAAATTCCAGAATTTTCTATGGACTTCTCTCATGGGTGTGAAGACTTGGACTAGGAATTGGATGGAGAATTGGGCTCAAACTTGGAAAAAGAAGATGGAAGAAGAGAAAGACATGAATTTGGAAATTGAATTGCTAAAGGAAAAGGATTCTAATCCTTGGAAGATTTGGAGAATATTGAAGCCTATAAATAGAGAAGTTTTACACATCTCTACACACACATCTCTACACACACAACACTTTTCTTTTCTTATTCTTTGTGTGAACTCCTTAACATGAGTAGATAATTTTATTGATTGAGGATGAATTCCTAGTTCTTAATATGATTTAAGTTTTTGTTTTCAATTCTATCTTGAAGTTTTTCACATAATTATCGTTTGTTTTTACTAATAGGAATGATCTTAATGACATTCATGATTGATTGATAGATTGTTTGGGTGGCCAACTAAATTGATTTGTCGGTTTAATCTAAAGCTAGTGAAAGTTAGGAGATAAGTAATCGTTTCTTGATTTTTTACATAAGTAGCAAACACGAGACCTTGCGGAGGGATTCCGTGGAGCAATTGTGTGTGAAAACAACGTTAGCAAGTAGACCTTGATCTAAGAGTCTAACTACTAATATTAACCTAATAAGTTCATAAATCTTAATGCATTTATTTAAATTACATCTAGAGTGATCTACTACTAGGTGGTTTGGTAAATAGAATCCGGTAGTCGAGAACTTCCGTATCCGGTGATACAAGGGATTTAGGGGTTTAGCACTGATCTAGCTGCTTTACCTACGGTTGGTGATAATCTGTGACTAATAACAAGTAGAAAAGAACATAACTTGATTCATTGTTTCGCAACGAAGAAGGATTCATTGGTTTTGTCTCTCTTATTGCTTTCAACTTTATCTTTTAATTGCTTTGTTTATTTTCTTTTGCTTTTTACACCCCCCTTTCGTGACAATTTTTACAACTAGAATCTCGTGCTCCTCGTGGGATCAACCTTGACTACCCTATATTACTTGTTAATTAGGTAGTAAAGTATTAATTAATTTGTTGTGGTTACGACACGCATCAAATTTTGGCGCGCCGCTGGGGAGCAATGGATGATTTTAGTTGTTTTTATTTTTCTTTTTGCTTTAATCTTGCTTTGTTGGATTCTATTTTGTATCTAACTTAAGTTTTTGAATCTTATTTCAGGTGCAGTTTTCCATGTATGGTGGACAAGAGCAAGCATATTACAACAATCAATACGGTTTTCAACCTCAACATTATGACAACTTCCAACCATCCTTAGGATACAATCAAAACCAATCTTTTGGCTATGATCAAATTCCTATAGAACCTTATGGATATTCTCATACATATCAACAACCTTATGACGGGTATGTAAGTGGACAATCACAAGGATGGGAGGATAGTTTTGTTTATGATCGAGAAATTCTCTAGTTTTGAGATAAGATGTCTGCCATGATTGGGGATCTTCAACAAAAGTTGCAAGAATCACATCGAGAAATTCAAAGGAATTCGGAGAAATTATACGAACAAATTAACCAACCTTTGGAGACTTTTGATGACGCTAGTGTAGATTACTTGAGCCTTGATCTTAATAATGATCAATCACCTATTCAAAAGGAAGAGCTTGAGGAAGATGCATTTATTGCTTGGAAAAAATTTCTTAGGGAAAGATATGAGTCCGCGGAAGTGTATGAACGTTGCAACGATGAGGAAGTTATTCCAACTCCGGATCATAATAAAGATCCTTCACCTATTCAAAAGGAGGAGTTTGGATATCACTTGCCTATTGTTGTAAACGAAGTAACACCCACACATGAAGATCTTACAATCTATACCGATGAAAATCATTTTAGTGAATGGCCCGATTCCGATGATGAGAATGTTGAAGAGATGATGCTAGAGGATGAAACCAAATTTATTGATTTTGTGGATGACCCAATTGAACTTGCCAATGATTTTAATGATGCCAAGACTTTGGTTAAGGTAGAAAACGACGAAGAATGGTTGCAAGGTTTAATAGAGGACCACGATATACAAGAGGTAAGTAATTCACTTGAATTTTTAAGGATGAAGAGGATTCTATAATACAAGAAATTGGAAAGGTTTGTCTAACCCTTTGCATATTGATTCTTCTCCTTTACCTCTTATTGGTTTGAATGTATGTGCTTGAAAGTATTTTTGGATGATTTTGTTTCTAGATATCCACCATTGGAAACACTTGATGCTAACACCATGCGGGTTTGCCAAGAGGAACACATGGAAATTCCCAAATTCTATGTTCTTTATACACTTCCGAGTGTGGACGAGAATAAGTGTGGGGGAAATTTCAATCGAGCGATAATTTCAATATTATTTTCTTGTGCTAACATTTGTATGGAGTTATTGTTTGCAAAACAGGTATTATGGGTGGATCCTCAAATTTTCAGATTGTTAGTATATGGGGAATGAATCTTGCAAGAGCTAAGTCGGGTCGTCGACTTTAAAACAAGCGCTTAATGGGAGGCAACCCATAGGTTTTGTATTTCTTATCCTTTTGCTTTTTGCTTTTTGTTATTTGTTTTTCTTGTTCCATATCATGTTAAAATTTCCCACCTTGACTTTACTAGGAGGATTCAATTACATTGAGGACAATGTAAGGTTTAAGTGTGGGGGAGTGGTTAAGCATGTATTTTAAAAAATTTACAAAAAAATTAAAAAAATTAAAAAAAAATTTTTTTTTTATAAAACTCCAACTTTTAGAGATTTTAGAGTCACTAGCATACTTCTAGGTATGTTTACATAGAGATTTTGACCGACATAATTGAACTTGGAAATGTTAGAGAACTACATTCAGATTTCTTGTTTGTTAGAGTGTTAAATAATGGATTTAATCATGCCGGTGATGCGAATTTGGTGCAGGGAGAAATGCATTATTAGAGTTGCTGATCAATCATTAGTAGAGACTACCCGTATTCATATCATGTGAGGCACCGACCAGAAATTTTCCATCTACTAAAGAGCTTTCTTTTGAGTGTGTGTGTCACCGTACGTTAATTCCGGGTAGAATGGTGAGCTACCCAACCTCCCACCAATAGAAGCACTACTCTTTGATCTCTTGAGTGCTAATTTTGTCAATCATAAGGGTGACGTCTATAGATGAAAGCCACCTTCTTGTAGTTCGATTTGCAGTTAGCACCATTCTCTCTCGCGACAACAACGGGTCCATAGAAACACCATCATCATCAACAAGGAGCGACATCAAAATCTACAAGGAAAGTTGGAAAATTTTAAGGTTTACAAGCAACGGAATGAGAAAAAGAGCAAATTTCAAATTCAAGTAAAGCAACATACAAAGAGCGATTTTTACATATATGTTGAGGACTTACAATACAATGAGGTAATTTTATATCCAAGTATGAAGACTTATTTATAAGAGCGAAGAAAATCAAAAGGTGAGAATTTTTGAAGTTTATGATTTCAAGACGATACAAGTTGTGAAGAATCAAGCGGTAAAATACTTCTCCCACGGTCATGGTTGTATTTAATTTCTCTTGTTTCAAAAAAAAAAAAAAAAAAAAAAAAAAAAAAAAAAAACAATATAAATATTTGTTTTGTTTTGTTTTAATAAGCCGTGGGGAAGGAAAATATATAAGGAAGTTTCAAGCGACAAGGATTTTTAAGGTACAAGAGTTAAAAATTGTCAAGGATTTATGAAATTCAAGAGTTTATCATCAATAGTTGAAACCGAAGACGAAGAACAAGGAGATCAAGACGAGGAGCGGAAGACGTTTCTATTGGATGCCGTGAGAGTGGTGTTATCATAATTGGCGATCGGATGTGAAGGTGAGTAAGTAATCTCATCCTCGATAATAATGGTTGATTTCCTTTCTTAGAGATCGTTAGAAAAATGGTTTTTCAAAATATTAAAAGATGTGGGTTTTTCAAAATTTCGGAAGTTATCCTTCCCACCATTCAACGTGTTGCGAGAATTCTCTCTTCATTCCTACCCGCACACATGTGTGACCCATAAAAACCGTCTTTTTGAGTGCAATTATCATAAAATCCTTTTGGTGAGGCGAAGTCGAGGCGAAATGCTTATTGATCGTTTCTCAAACACGCATTCTCTCATTATGGTGTGGTTATTTCTCACTCAACATTTAAGAACGAGAATATGTTCTTTAGTATTTCTAACTTCTTATTACTAGCATGCGAAACTCTATGTCCTCATAGCTCTTTGGATGCTTGGGACACTTGAACGCTTTGAAGTTGTGAGTTTTAGTTTGATTTGCTCGAGGACTAGCAAAGTCTAAGTGTGGGGGAATTTGATAGGGTGTAGAATACATCCTATTTACTATCTATTGTTTATGCTTTCTTTTGCTATTTTTCTTGTAAATTATGTATTTTACGCTTGTTTTGAGTTTTGTAGCTACTTTGGAGTCACACGGAGGAAAAGAAGAAGAAATCACCCAATTTGAGAAAAAGGGTAAAATTGTCATTTCCAGGGTGAACACTATCCGGAGCCCGGGTAATGGTTAAGGGGCAACTCTTCTTAGAGGAGTACTAAATACATACCAGCCAAGGTTAAGGGGTTATCATCTGGGTGCACCTTGTCTTAGTGCTGGGGTGTCTGAATCTGGCCAAATCAATACCTATACTTAAAATCGAGACTCAATTCTCTCAAATCATTTGCATCCGAAAGAAATAAAGAGAGAAAGCTGTAGCCGCTTGAGGCATTAATGGCGTAAACCGAGAAACAAATCGAGAAACGTTAAAGAAGATGAGACTCTCTATCTTGTTGATGGAACTGCAGTTGTTGAAGTGATGCAGTGATGATTGAGAGAAGTGAATCGACGATGAATTAAAACTGAGATTTGTTGTTGAAGCTTGATGAGATGAGATTTGTGAATCGAGAGAAGAAAGATGGGTTCTATTAGTCGATTGAAGAAATTGGTAGAGTTTGAAAGTGGGTTTGATTCCAATTTGACTCAGGTAACAGAACGAGGTCGAAATCGACAGTAAGGGTTTGGTGGAAGCTCGACAGAGGCGAGATGATGGAGATCGGAAAGAGGAGATAAAATCTGAGGGTTCTAAGATTAACTCGGATGGGATTGAGGCTTGATTTGAGCTTTCCGAGAAGAATAAAGGATGGGGTTTGTGTTGATTTCGTTGGACCGAGAGCTGATATGAAGAACAGGCCGAGAAGAGGAATGAGGGTGTTGGAGATGAAGGTGGTTCTGTTGAATCGGAGAAGACTCTCAGGGGATTAATGATACAATCGATTCAGGGAAAGAGGAGATTAAAATGGGTTTATGGCTGTGTATGAAGGTTTTCTGGTGATGTGAAACTAAGAAGAGCTGTGAGCTGAATGTATGAGCAGATAGGTTGGTGTTGCTGCTGGTTTACAGGGAATGAATGGGTTTGTGATGATTCTGTGTTGAGGTGGAGATGAAGTCGATTCAGAGGCGAGTTGTGCTGCTGTGATGGCTTGTATGGATGAATGGAAGAAGAGTTTGTGGCTTTACTGGAATCTGTTGCTGTGACAGTTCAATGGGTTAGTAATGCTGGTAATGCTGCAGGAATGAAGGATGTTTGAAGCAGAGTTGGGATTGGTGCTGTCTGAAGTTGCAGAATGGGTCTGTAAAGGAAAGAATTCAGATAAAGAGATAGAAGATGGGTTTTAGTGCTGTTGGTAGACGCTGCTGCTGTACAGGGAGTGTTTGAAATTGCTCATTAGATGTATGCTAGGAATTCTTAACAGGTGAAGGAAATAATGGCCTGAAATTGGCCGGGAAATCATGATAAGCACCCGAAACTCGGCGGGTTTCTCAGATTAGGCGAGTCAACTTCGGCGATGGCCGATCGGATTTAGTCGAGGCGACTCAACTCACCCCGAGAAGACCGATCACTGAGTTAGAAGCCGACTCAATGGTGACTCATTCTTTTGCCTTGACCGTTGACCGACGAGTTGACCCGTTTTGACCGTTAGTCCTAACGGTGGGTGACGGAATATTCGCCGAATATACCATGATTGACGGAATTTTCAGGTGGCCGGTGACGGATTCGGTCGGATTAGAGCCATAATACCGCTTTTTCGAGCGAGCAAAAATTCCAATTTTCTATGGACTTCTCTCATGGGTGTGAAGACTTGGACTAGGAATTGGATGGAGAATTGGGCTCAAACTTGGAAAAAGAAGATGGAGGAAGAGAAAGACTTGAATTTGGAAATTGAATTGCTAAAGGAAAAGGATTCTAATCCTTGGAAGATTTGGAGAATATTGAAGCCTATAAATAGAGAAGTTTTACACATCTCTACACACACATCTCTACACACAACACTTTTCTTTTCTTATTCTTTCTACGTGAACTCCTTAACATGAGTAGATAATTTTATTGATTGAGGATGAATTCATAGTTCTTAATATGATTTAAGTTTTTGTTTTCAATTCTATCTTGAAGTTTTTCACATAATTATCGTTTTTATTTACTAATAGGAATGATCTTAATGACATTCATGATTGATTGATAGATTGTTTGGGAGGCCAACTAAATTGATTTGTCGGTTTAATCTAAAGCTAGTGAAAGTTAGGAGATAAGTAATCGTTTCTTGATTTTTACATAAGTAGCAAACACGAGACCTTGCGGAGGGATTCCGTGGAGCAATTGTGTGTGAAAACAACGTTAGCAAGTAGACCTTGATCTAAGAGTCTAACTACTAATATTAACCTAATAAGTTCATAAATCTTAATGCATTTATTTAAATTACATCTAGAGTGATCTACTACTAGGTGGTTTGGTAAATAGAATCCGGTAGTCGAGAACTTCCGTGTATCCGGTGATACAAGGGATTTAGGGGTTTAGCTTGATCTGATCTAGCTTTACCTACGGTTGGTGATAATCTGTGACTAATAACAAGTAGAAAAGAACATAACTTGATTCATTGTTTCGCAACGAAGAAGGATTCCTTGGTTTTGTCTCTCTTATTGCTTTCAACTTTATCTTTTAATTGCTTTGTTTATTTTCTTTTGCTTTTTACACCCCCCTTTCGTGACAATTTTTACAACTAGAATCTCGTGCTCCTCGTGGGATCGACCTTGACTACCCTATATTACTTGTTAATTAGGTAGTAAAGTATTAATTAATTTGTTGTGGTTACGACACGCATCAGCACCATGCTCATGTATCAATCAAGGGGTCTTGATATCAAATGAATCAATGACATTAAAATCCTTCACCAACCGTTCAACACATAAGCGAATGTCCTAAAGACACAACATGAGTGTTTTACAACAAGCTCGTCTGAGATAATTTTACACTGTCCCGCACAAAGCAGAGATCTGGGAGAAATTGGTGAATAATTTAGGGATGATTCATGTACCATTATCTTCGTATGGATTTCCTCTACAACATATCCAAAATTCACGGCAATTGGAGAAATGATCAAAAAGATGTGGCCAAAACTTTGGACTGCATGACAGCTGAAAATTTCCTGAAAACCTCCTGGAAATTTACTGTTTCGTCAATTTCGGCCCTTAAATGTTCTCAAAAGACGAAAATATTATTTGATAAATCTTGAAAATTTTCTGGGATGAAGAAACATGGGTAGATCACAAAAATCCGACATCGGACGAAGATTCTACAACAATTTCAATAAAGACGTAACTTCTGAAATTTATAATGAATTATGACGAAATTCTTCATTCATCCACATTGGATCAAGAGCTACACCATCAACGCAAAGCCGAACTTCATCTGTAGTCTCACTTGCTGAAGTCGGCGGTGCTTCTGCTAATGAGGGACGACTCCAAGATGATCGAGAGGCATACAATGTGTCAACTTTCCAGCGTCTCTGAAAGGTTGATTTACCTCGGTATGAGCATATGAGGAAGTCTTCATATTTGACTTGATATTTTTGGAACGTTCCCGGGAAGAGCCAGAAGAGTGGTTGTAACCAGAAGTCACCACTACCTGAGGCGAAAGGCATGGAGTCATGGATATACCAATAACAAACACGCAACAAAAACAGTAACAATCCAACTCTTACCTATTTACGATTTCACTAGCTGTAGTGATTATAACGTCAGAATTTCGAAAACTTGCTCGTTCCTTCAAACCTGCAAAGACGAGAAAAATTCATTATTCAAAATCATGACTTGATGTTCATAAAACCGTGAACAACTCACGTTAATTTTAACATCCTTGGTTTTTCAAAAATTGGACAGACGTCCATTCTACAATTGTGAAAACTTACATACATACATTATTTCACCATGTATAATTGTCTACTTTCAACAGTTGTTCAAAATCAAAACATTGGTTTTACAAAAATATATATATTTAACGTGAAACTCACGTAAGTTTGAAAAAAATAATATAAAAAAAAAATATATATATATATATATACATATATATTTGCTCCCTCGCATGAGCATCTGTCTTTGAAGCGAGAGTATATTTTCAAAGATTTCTGAAAGCTCGAAGATAAAAAATTTCATGAAAGCTCATAAACAAAATTTTAATACTAACAGACGCATGTCTGTTCAAAAAAAAAAATTTATCTCGTACGAGCATCCACCTTTGAAACGAGAGTTTATTCCACTTTGTGAAATCTCACATACTTAAAAAATAAAATTTTGTTTTTCGTGAAAGCTCATAGACAACAATTTTATTATTAGACTCGGGTCTATTTTGTTTGTTTCTTAATCTAACGAACGAACGAACGTCCGCGCTAAAACGGATTTCCTTTCTTGGGTCCGGACCCGTGAATCCTAAATCGACCAAGGTTGCATCACCAAATCAGCGGTGCTACACCAATTTACGCTTGTTAGACGATGCTCTATCATACCACGGGGATCTTCGTTCAATCCATGGCTCGCTCATGCAATCGAAAATCCGGTAACATCCTATCTTACGACTAAGTTCAATTACTTATTTCCTCAGTAACTAAAAACAAATCACCATCCAGTGCTGACTGAGGAACATGACTTTCCCTCACTAAGCAGGGGACTTAATGTAGATGGTGGATTTTCGACAAAGACTAAAATCGTAAAACCATAATTGTACATGCTCCTGATCCAGCAATCAGATGAGTATTGAGGCTCATGTCTCTCATTGAAGCATGAAAGCTCATGCCACGAGAATCTCTGACTGAGTATATTGTCTCTCAGAGCATACATGAATATGCAGTCTCTCAACTGAGGCAACGACATATCTCATGAATACTACGCAATTTCAGTAATTATTTTTATATAGAATCGAACGATTGGACGGCTCCTAGATAGCTTGCCTGCTAGTATAGAGCAATAACGTCTTTAGGATGTAACAATATTTTCCCTGACTATATAAAGGACATGTGTATAGAATCATTATGATTGGACGGCTCCTAGACAGCTTGCCTGCTAGTATAGAGCGATAACGTCTTCAGGATGCAACAACGTGTTTTCCCTGACTATACTATACATAATAAATATGACGCTTCAACTAGCTCATATCACCCAATCCTCTAATAATTAATTCTCCTAGACGACATGACTTCTAGTATAGAGCCATCAATTAATTATTTCTAATCCTTAAATTCATTAACTGAATATTCAGAATATTCTACATTCTTCATAATATTTCGTCACTTCAATTCATGGTTCTTCCCAGCAGAATTCCATGGGCTAGTGATAAATATTCAACGTACGGGCATCTGAGCCACTATCGAGTAAGCCCCGACTAAAATGGTGCAAGTGTACTCTGCAATAATGCACTAACGAGCACATGAATGCACGAACGAGCATTCCAAAATCCGAAGGAACGATGAACCTATGCAAAATAGGAAGAAAAATAATAAATAATAAAATATTAACCAGGGCGCTGGGGGACTGGGCCCACCGGACGGCCGATCGTGCCATGGCCAGTCCCACGCCAAATTCTATATTTTATCATATTTTACTATTTTTCCTTGATCTCATGAAAATTCCCTCATTTGAACAAAGTTCCTTCGTTTCAAGGAAACTCCTCAGTTTCATGGTGTTTCCTTCACATCAAGGAAATAATAAATAATTAAGAAAGGTGTCGCGGGACCAAGCCTACTAGCCGGACGGTCATGCCCTAGTTATGGCCGGTCCCACACCTTGCATTCCTTATTATTTTATTATTATTATTTCCTTCATCCCATGAAATTCCTTGGTTTCATGATATTTCCTTCAAATCATGAAACTAATACATAAAATTAGGGAAAGCTCACGGGACCGGGCCCTAGTCGGTCGGTCCCACACGCCCTTATTTTATTATTATTATTATTATTATTATTATTATTATTATTATTTGTTTCCTTCATCTCATGGAAACTCCTTCACTTTAAGGAAAACTCATTTATTTCAACAAACTCTTTGATTTCATGATATTTCCCTAAAATCATGAAAATAATATAAAATTAGGAAAAATTGACATGGGATCGGGCTTATTGGCCGGCCATGCCTTGGCTATATCCAGTCCCACACTTCATGATTCCTTCATCTTATTATTATTTATCTCTTCATCTTATGAAGTTACCTCAGTCTGAGCAAAAACCTTGATTTCTTCATATTTTCTCAAATCATTGCTCAAACGCACGCCAGAAAATATCAAAATTCTCAGGACTGAGGCACGAGCATTTTGGCGACACGAGCATATTACCTTGACCGACCAAGGTTGTCTCTTTGGCTTGCAAGAGGCCGGTCCCACATACTTTCATCATTTGACCTAATTTGTTCATATTAGGTTCAAATCCTTCCAAACAATTTGGAACTTCATAAAACGATCGTCATACGGTCCCGTGACCAACCAGGGCTGGTTTCATGATCCATTGGTCGGTCCCTCACCTCATCATAATTAGGTTTTATCACTTAAGGCTCGAGGACAGAGCATTATTTTAATAAATGATTAAACCTGACATTTAATCATCCTCTCAGCAACTGGTCTTCAAGAGACTTTGGAATTCGCTCACTCGAGCATCTAGGCGCTACAGGGTCGATCCATCATCCCATGTAGCCGGTCCCTCCTTCACTTCGTGGTTGATTTTCAATAAATCATGAATTGATCGAATTAGGGTTTCCAATCCATGGTTCATAACTCCAGATTCAAACGCTAATAATTTTATGTTGATCCCATGATCAACACTTTTATTAATTATACTTGGTTCAGTATTTTAAATTAACATTTTATTTTGGTCCTGCTACCAATAATTCATCAAACGAGCCATATTTGCTCAGATGATCAATATTTGCTCAGACTAAGGAATATTGGTTCAACTATCAATATTCAACAATCCATCGAATGAGCAATATTTGCTCACCTTAACTATCAACATTTACTTGAGAATTATACCTCTGTCTCAACAGACACGTTCAATTCATGAGTCTCAGAACATTTGCAAATCACGTTTGACTCAGCAATACAAGGACTCATCGTCCCATAAAGTCAGCAACTGACTAACTAAATACACGTCTGCCTTGCAGACTCCACAATCATGAGACATCAATCGTGTCACATTGGGGGATATTAACTAGGGTTTTGGTCTGGAGGTCTACGGCACGTGTGTTCATACACACGATGAGAATGTGAGCAAGTCGTGCAATCAGTTGGAGGAGTTAGCAAAGTAGTGGATGGAAAATCAACCAAGTGTCCGCACGATGAGCAACTGGTTTTAACACGATTTCCACTTTCCCACTCTTTGACTCAAAGAATCGTCACACTTCATGGGATCAAGGTGTTTACAATTCTAGCAATATAAATAAGTCTCGAATCATGATTGAAAAAGAGAACAATATTTCGTCAAACAGACAACAAGAGATTAACATCTCAACGTCTGAGCAATTACTCTCAACAGAGCAAATTCAATCAATCAGAGCTTATTTCATTTCTTCACGCAGAATACACAACACACCTACAATCTTCGATCATCATTGATCTCACATATTTCTTAGCTTCCCTCCTACAGATCGACCCATCCTCTCTTGTGATCGAATTGACTCTGGAACGGCCATTATCTTGGTTTAGGCCGGAGTCCTACATATTGATCTCTCGAATTCAAAGCACTCCCTTTTTTTGCTGTGCATC
Source organism: Papaver armeniacum (assembly GCA_023531295.1). Lineage (NCBI taxonomy): Eukaryota > Viridiplantae > Streptophyta > Magnoliopsida > Ranunculales > Papaveraceae > Papaver > Papaver armeniacum. Next base: position 163,403 of record JAJJWW010005108.1, read on the forward strand.
TGTGTGAGGTTTGACAGTTTGCTCGGTTCAAGGAGTTTCCTCCGCACGGTCGTCTCCTCAGTTCCGTAAAAACAAGCAACTCGTTTTGACCCATCTACAGAAGCTACAAAAAGTAAACCTGCAACTTCGTGTAGACAATACTAAGTAAACTAAAATCCTAGTTACTCACTTATTGCAGTATTCTTGTCTTGACAATATCTAGCAGATCCGAAATTCTCAATAGATATTTGATACCGGATATCCTAGCGGAACATGAGTTCTCTTTAGGACTAAATCTAGTGTATATATATATATATATATATCTTCTTCTTGAATCACAACAACTTCTTCTTCAAATCTTTAAAGTCACAAAATCACAAACACGATCGATCATACCATCTCAGGTGATTACTTAAGATCGGTTTCACTAATCAAAGTCATACCAATAGAAAAGTCAGGCCTTTGTGAATAGTTTTACCAAGAACACAAACAAGTCATGAGCGGTTATACTAATCACACATATTGGTTGTTCACAAGATATGCAATGAATAACAATACCAATAACGCCTAGCGATTTCGTTTTCAATTCATTAAACAAGTTCATGAATTCACTTCCTTAAAACACATGTAAAACATTGTTTCCTATGATGAAATCCTCACCTCATACCCATACATAATCACAATAGCATTTAAACGATTATGTCGATGTCTTATCTACAAAGTTTAATGGTTAAGCAATAAACCTCGCATTGTATTCCTTAATACTATGTCTAACTATAGTGTTCATGCTTCGCAGTTTTGTTTTCAATATGCACGACTTGAAAGATACGTTAGGGAATGAAACAGTTCAAGTCAAATATCACTAACCTCAAGTGGAAGGATGATGTTGTCATTGTAGCTTCTTACTTCTTCACTTCTTCAAGTCTTAGCAGTTCTTGTAATGTCTCATATCCTAATACTTTCAAGCTAACCTATACGAAGTTGACTCTAGTACATAATCAAGCGACTCTTTAAATGAGTTTTGATTCACTAAAATATGACAACCAAACTTGACATACCAACGCTGGGTGGGTTCAACCGAGCAATGCTCTAACACATTAGCCCAATTCTATTACTACCAAAGAACTATTTTCAAAGTAAATCAATAGGTTTGGCTAGCCCGAAAAACCAAATATGAGCCGAACCCAACAACTTTCATTTGATTCTCAAACACAGTGAATTGTTCGGCTAGAAATAATGAATTTCAAGCCGAAACCAACCAAGATCAGCTAATACATAAACATAGTGGGTTGTTCGGCTTAAAAGTATTATCGAATACGTCGATCCCCATATACATCCCTATCTGCCACTAGGTTCGTCTTAAAATATGAGATGAAATTTCAAGCCGAACTGTTCATATACAGTTTCAGGAAGCTGTTATGAAGAACAATTCGGCTCATAATGTAACAAAAAATTGCGCCGAACCAGGTCCTATAACCGTCAAAAACCCTAGTTTTTTTGGAATTAACCCTATTGAATCGATGAAAAACATCAAATAAGAGATTGGGTTTGTAGAACTTACTTTCTTATCTTCATTTCAGGAGTTGGTGCTTCAATTGGTTGATTTTCGGGTTTGATTTCATGTTCAATTTCAGGTTCTCCAACTCCTTCTTCAATTGGTTCTTCTTCTTCAATTGAGGGATTTGAAGACGATTTAGAACACCTACTTCCTGCTTTTTGATTTGTACAACCCATTATGTAATTGATTTTAATCATCGATCAAATTTTCGTGAATCGACGATTAATCACGGCAATGAAAAAAAAATCAGGAAAGGCGAATGTTCGACTAGGCTAGAGGAGGAAGAAGAAGAGATTAGGTTTTGTAACTGATTTTAATTTTATAGAAACTGATTTTAGGTTTTTATGTTAAGGGTAAGGATAGATTAGTAATTTAAATAGTTTAAGGGTATATAGGTAATTGAACTACCCAATAGATACCCCTTATAAGGACATGGATTATTGGTTTGTATGCCCTGAAAGTTTTAGGTATGCCCTAAAACAAGGTTCAAATAAAACAACACAATCTGCATCCTGCAATGCATTACAAATTCTTATCAGTGATGTATTTTATACATAAATTTGGCATCTGCATCCAACATCCCAATGGATTTTCATCCGATGAATGCAAGGATGAACGGATTGAATGTGGATGATCCATTGGCTTGAATAATGATTGATATAGAAAAAGACAAAAATGTGACTTGAATTTGCCACTCAGATTCAAGCCCTGAATGGTTGATGGAAAGAAGAATGATGAAGAGATAAATTGACTGTATTGTCGACTTTCAAAAATACTAAATTAACCCTATATTCTATAAAAATCTCATAACTATTATTTATCTAATGGGCGTGAATGTTCAATGGATTTTTAAGACTTCACTTGAATACATCTCAAAAATTGCACTTGCATTCCGGTTCATTAGTGAACGATTCGGGCGCTCACCCGCAAAAATGCGTTTGGGCCAGATAGAATCCGCGAATTTCGAGCCAAATAGTCACCCCTAAGCGCAACAACAACGCAAGCCGCGAGATACGTATTGGAACAATTTATGTTGTTGGAGTTTTGGTGCTTACAGTGTACATTCATTGATCCAAATTAAAGGAGTTTTGATGTTCCCGGGCACTCTCGAGTTCGACCAAAGCTTGACAAATGCTTGCCAAGCGGCTCGCCTTATCTTTGTTGTTGATGCTCCGACTTTTTGCCGAAATGCAGTGCAGACTTCCAAGTACTTGAATGAAATCTTGACCATGGAAGTTATTGCGAAGAATAAAGTCCCATTGTTTATAATGTGCAACACGACTGGCAAAGTGAATGCTCACACCAAGGAGTTCATCATGAAGCAACTGGAGAAGGAAATAGACGAGTTTTGAGCATTGAGGACTGCCTAATATGTATACTGAGTATTAAGATTCAAAAAGAGAAATTTGGAAAGTTTAATTCGAGATATTAAGATTCAATCTTATTTTTGGGCGGAGTCAAACACTAAAATGTTGGGTTTGGCGGCTAACATGGTAATTGCTTTATGGGACTCGTATTTCTATCGGCCGCTTTGAGGTGGATGAGAGGCTTTTAGTATTTTTTTTTATCTCACTTGGCTCTTTGTTTCTTTGGGTGATCGATTCCAAACTCGATCTCCTTTTTTATGTCGGTTGTACTTATTGGGTTGAGGTACCCTTAAGTACCTCCTTTTCAATGAATGTTCTCCCATTGACCAATCAAAAAAAAAATGGATACTGAGTATGCAGTCAGTGCGGCTGGAGAGACTTTCACGTTTTTTCAGTACCACAACAAGGTGAGAGTTGGATAATCATCTGGGCTCACAGGAAACATACGACAGGTTGAGCAATTTATAAGGGAACATGTAAGACCCAAGTGTTTTACTGGAATTGATCTATCAACTTGTTTCGGAACTTCTTCCATAGCTCTAGTTCCTTTTCTTATGGTTCCTCTGAAAACCTTAAACCAGACCAATTTTGTAATACCCCGATTTCGGCAGTGGTTGGCAGAATAAAATATAAGTAATGGTTTGTCCTTTCCTAACACCGAGGCCTGATTGGTACACTTGATTGAGTTGTGGGAAAAAACTTCTTGGTTAAGCGTGCTCGGCCGGGAGAAGTCACAAGATGGGTAACCTCTCGGGAAGCTGCTGCTGGATAACCGCAGTAGTGCTATTAAAAATCCCACACCACTGGATAACTGTGACGGTACTGCAAGTGACGCACAATGATCACGCGTCACCGAGTTGCAGGAAAAGTCAGAGTTCCGCCGTAATGGTGCAATGTGAATCCATAATAGCGCAACGTAAGCTATAATAGCGCAATGCAAGCCATAATAGCGGTATTACTGAAAAGACTGGCAAGTGTCAAGAATAGCATAAACCCACAGGGCCAATGTAATGCAAGTGCAGCATTACATTGTAAACACATTTGGCTAAGTGATGAAGCTTATTGGCCGACACAATGAAGCTTCATTGAAGGTTTGGCAAGACATGGCCAAAGTGACAGATGCAACATGCGATGTTGGCATCGATGCATATCCATGGAATTGAGTTTGCCCAAGCTCAAGGAGGATGCAAGAGTGAAGAATAGACTAAGAGTTGGTCTATGGCATATATTCAAGGTTGGCCAAAGCTTGAATAATGCAAACAAGTTGGTAATGCAAGATTTGCATTACTATTGTCAAGCTAATTGGCGAAGTGAAGCATATATGACGCATGAGTAACTAGAGTGAGCTTAAGGAGCTGGCATCGATGTTTGAATCTTAAGGAATGTCCGTGCATGAGTTTAGAATGATAATCATGCAGGGTCGAGAGGTCTGAACGTTGGCGCAAGACATAATCCAGTATGGCACATCAAGTGTGCAATACGGCTCAAGTGACGGTTATAAGTTGGTTATTGGCTTCACAAGCGTGCCAAAGGTGTGAGACAAGTTAGAAGGGTTATGAAATGAGTTCATAGCCTTAGTAGAATGTTCATAACCACCAAGAACAGGTGTGGCATCTGTTGGCTTGACAACACAAAAGGTGGCAGTTGGAAAAGCAAGCTGGCGGTTATGGAAACTACCTGATGGGACACATGGCTGTTCCATGCGTGTGCAAGTGTTGTGCACGGTTTTGGCTAGTGAGTTTGTTGTATAAATAGTCCTAAGGAGTGGGAAAAATCAGTAGGCTTACATAGGAGAGTTAGTCTCATGTAGAGAGAGTTTTAGGCATTCACCAAGAGGGTGAATGGCCTGTTTTTGGTCCATGTGATGGACGAGTTTTGTAATCTTCCTTTAGTGCAATAAAATGGGTTTGTTGCAGTATATCTTTGTGTTCATTATGTTTCTGATGTTGTGTGAGAATTGTTCAAGTACATGGCAAAACCTCTTATGCTTATGGGGGCATGAAGAGTTAGAGAGAAAGAAGAAAAGACTTCCGTTGTGCAAAGCCTTATGAGTGAAGGTAGATGCGTACTTTGATGCAAGTATGCAAGGCTGAATGATTTTGGTTGATGTTGAGTCACTGAACCACAATCATTGCCGGTCATGTCCCATGAAAATTTTAGGCGATTAAATGGGCGTGTGACAGCTGGTATCAGAGCTGTGTTAGGGGACACAATTGCTGATTTTTCTCTCTTTTACTCAAGTTAATGTCATTTGTTTGTCAAATTCAGTGAAGAATTATTTGGGTTTCGCTAGTATGGAGACTAGAAGAAGTTGGTCTTGTGTGCAAAGATCAATTGGAAGGAACTTGAAGCTTGAAGTAGCAGCAGGCAATGAAAGTTTATGACAAAGGTGTCAAAATTCCAGCCCAAAGTGTTAGCCGAACGTGCAAGAGTCATTGAAAACCGGGTTTTCAAGTGATGACATGACAAAACTATGGAGTATGATGACTTATATGGTGCAAGTCAAGTGTTAAAATCCATGTTTCTCACAAGTATGCGAAGATTATGCATTTGGAATGCATTCTTTCGTAGTGTTATCAGTAGCGAGTACATTACAAGTTGTAATGGGAATTTTAGGGGAAATTCCTGAATACAAAGAAGTTGATGGCCTTTGCAGTGGCAAAGTAGATGAAGAACATGTCTATGTGATAGATTGAAGGTGTTTTCATTATAGCCAGTTGATGGAGGATTATAGTTATCTCTCTCGAATGCATGTACCTTGGTGGTAATGCAAACTCTGGTTCCGAACCAGCATTTTTGTGGCAATGTGATGCTATAAAAGAAGAATTGGATGGCCAATTCTTATCTAGCATAAAGCTTATGGAAAGGCTGAAGAAAGAAGCGCAAGTTAGGGGAAAACCGATACACCACGGTCTTGCGTTTGCAAAGAGTTCTTCGTTGATGCTAGATGCGCACAAGGAGTGTGCTTGCACCTGGTTTATGAGTGGGATCATTATGCTTGTACAAGGGTGTCCAAAGACCTGCATTTGATCATAACCACAAGCGGATGTTCTTGTCAACTACAAATCAGTATTGCTACAAAGATGATTTTAGAGAAGGGGAAAGACAAGAGTAACCAGTTGTGCATGGGCGGTAAAAATGAGTTCCAAGTTTGAAGAAAAATGCGGCATTCTTGCTTCATGGAACGTAGGCAGTGGTGCCTCATTTGCAAGGATTATGGCCTTGTTTGCAATTGTCCAAAGTGTTTATCCGCGGAAGTCATTGAGTGATATGACTTTGCTGAGCTCTATGGTGCTTTGCTTTCGAATCACCAAGTAAAATCTGTTCCAGTTGTGCAAAGGTGCACAAGTTTGTGTCGAGATTTGGGTGCTAATTGGCATAGCATGTATGCAACAGTAGCATGCGCCAAATGGGATTTGCGCATGACCAGAATGCATAATGCATGAAGAAATGCAAGTTAGGCAAATTGTGGATGCGGGAAAGATAAGGACAAGGTAATGGTGATGCATAAAGATGGCATGTGGTCATTATTGAAGAAATCTTCATGAAAGCTAAAGCAACATGATAGCATCGGGTGCAAGAGTGCATGTGGCAAGGTGAATTGCTACATTGGGGACAAAGTAGAGTCTTTGTCTCGCTTCCTTTGTTGCTTAGAAGTGAAGTTGAAGTCGGTATTGCAAGGCTTGTTAGGTCTTACAAGTTGCAATCGGTTCTTGTGAGTGTTTGCTCCAGTTTGAGTATACTTTCAGTTTAGGTCGAGTGGACCTTGGTGTTGGAATGAAGTCTCTCTATGTAAGGTAGTAGTGAATGAGGGTATTTGAAGTGAAAGATCTTGCCTCTTTCGTTCAAAGTAAAGCTAGTTCGCGTGGAAGATGCTACATAGCATATTAAGCCAAAATATGCAATAGAAGACGCTGAAAGTGAAAGAAGCAAATATAGGAGTTGGTGGCATAGTCGAGTTTGCTGTTGAGAGTTATGTAGAAGTGCGAAGGCATTTGGCAGCGAATGCATGGAGTAACGCAGCAAGAATGAAGATGTAAGTCCATCAAGTATATGAGTTGAGAGTAACTCATAGTTAGGAAGAACATGATGTTGTTTTTCCGCTACATTAAAGCGTATCAGTTTGAAAGAGCAAGTGATGCTTAAATTGCTGGTTTCAAAGGCACGTGAAGAGGATGCCTGGTCTAAAAAGACGGTCTGATGTCAGGGGTATCCTAAGTCATGACTATACCAAAGTCATGCATTTCAATCATGATGTTGCGACAATGCAAGCAAAGAACATCAAGGTGCGGGTTCTTTGGCATACAAATGATGCAATTCCAAGAAGGTGAAGATTGCAACATGATTTGGAGGCCAAATCTAGTGGAAGTCCTGAAGTTTGCAAAGTGCAGCAAAGGTTATAGATTGCGGCGCATACCAAGAGTGGTATGAAATCATATAATGCATACCTTAAGGCATGGCATGATTTGGCGTAGGCGCATATGATTGAAGAATTGAAGTCAAGTTTTGTATAAGTCCTGTCAAGTTGCGTGGTGCAACTAAAGTCGGAAAGTGAAGGCATAAAACTATGGCAATGATCAGTGTGATCAGTTGGGAGGAATCATTGCTTGCGTGCACTTAGGCGCAAATGATTCAAGCGAAGTTCAAGCACAATTCAGGGAATTGGCTAAGGAGAATTTTAGTTTGCACTTGGGTATTGATATATGATTTGAGATGGAGTTGGAAGCGGTCGCGACGCAACAACAAAAGTTCAAGATCATTAGGATCAATGGCAAGGAAGTAAAGCTAAGTGATGGAATAAAGTACTAGGCAGAGAAGTTTTGGCAATGGTAAAGGCCAAGAAAAGTTTGCTAATTTCTGAGAAGGGCTCAGAAGTGTACAAGACCAGAGAACAAGTATAACGAGTATACTTTGTTGCGTTCAACGAGGGCATTGAACGGATTAGGTGGGGAAGTTCTGTGACGGTACTGCAAGTGACGCACAATGATCACGCGTCACCGAGTTGCAGGACAAGTCAGAGTTCCGCCGTAATGGTGCAATGCGAAGCCATAATAGCACAACGTAAGCTATAATAGCGCAACGCAAACCATAATAGCTAGATTATTGAATAGATCGACAAGTGTCAAGAATGGCATAAACCCACAGGGCCAATGTAATGCAAGTGTAGCATTACATTGTAAACACATTTGGCTAAGTGATGAAGCTTATTGGCCGACACAATGAAGCTTCATTGAAGGTTTGGCAAGACATGGCCAAAGTGACAGATGCAACATGCGATGTTGGCATCGATGCATATCCATGGAATTGAGTTTCCCCAAGCTCAGGGAGGATGCAAGAGTGAACAATAGACTAAGAGTTGGTCTATGGCATATATTCAAGGTTGGCCAAAGCTTGAATAATGCAAACAAGTTGGTAATGCAAGATTTGCATTACTATTGTCAAGCTAATTGGCGAAGTGAAGCATATATGATGCATGAGTAACTAGAGTGAGCTTAAGGAGCTGGCATCGATGTTTGAAGCTTAAGGAATGTCCGTGCATTAGTTTAGAATGATAAGCATGCAGGTTCGAGATGGCTGAACGTTGGCGCAAGACATAATCCAGTATGGCACAGCAAGTGTGCAATACGGCTCAAGTGACGGTTATAAGTTGGTTATTGGCTTCACAAGCGTGCCAAAGGTGCGAGACAAGTTAGAAGGGTTATGAAATGAGTTCATAGCCTTAGTAGAATGTTCATAACCACCAAGAACAGGTGTGGCATCTGTTGGCTTGACAACACAAAAGGTGGCAGTTGGAAAAGCAAGCTGGCGGTTATGGAAACTACCTGATGGGACACATGGCTGTTCCATGCGTGTGCAAGTGTTGTGCAGCGTTTTGGCTAGTGAGTTTGCTGTATAAATAGTCCTAAGGAGTGGGAAAAATCAGTAGGCTTACATAGGAGAGTTAGTCTCATGTAGAGAGAGTTTTAGGCATTCACCAAGAGGGTGAATAGCCTGTTTTTGGTCCATGTGATGGACGAGTTTTGTAGTCTTCCTTTAGTGCAATAAAATGGGTTTGTTGCAGTATATCTTTGTGTTCATTATGTTTCTGATGTTGTGTGAGAATTGTTCAAGTACATTGGCAAAACCTCTTATGCTTATGGGGGCATGAAGAGTTAGAGAGAAAGAAGAAAAGACTTCTGTTGTGCAAAGCCTTATGAGTGAAGGTAGATGCGTACTTTGATGCAAGTATGCAAGGCTGAATGATTTTGGGTGATGTTGAGTCACTGAACCACAATCATTGCCGGTCATGTCCCATGAAAATTTTAGGCGATATTGGTGTTAGTTGGGATACAACTAGGGACGGGTCTCTTGTGCTCGGATGGGAGAGTATGCTAGGCCGTTGAGCTAGATACTGGTCTCACAAGAGGCAAGGAACGTCTACATTATAGTGTTAATTGGGATACAACTAGGGACGGGTCGCTTGTGCTCGGATCGGAAAGTATGCTACGCCGTTGAGCTAGATACTGGTCTCACAAGAGGCAAGGAACGTCTACATTATACCGAGGCCTTTTCAACACAATTGGCTCCAGAGTTGGCAGAAAACTCTACAGTTAAGCGTGCTCGGGCGGGAGAATCCAGAGATGGGTGACCTCCCGGGAAATTGCTGCTGGATAACCGCCGCGATGCCCGTTGAAAACCCCACACTGCCGGATGTCCGATGTGGCTAAGTGGGGACAGTATCAGTGGAGGGACGGGTCATTACAAATTTACCAAAACTTTAAAACTGGGTTTCGAAAGAAATGCAGCACAAACTCCTGAGAGAACAAAATTAATCCAGCCAACTAACTTAAAAATAGTTCAAGACATGGTTACCACTCTGCTTCACCAAATTACGAACTTGCAATCATGCTTCATTCATGCACTACTAGCCAAACAGAGAGCCAAGCAGAAAATGAAACCCATCCCTGATCAGAAGACGAAAATATAGGTAGTGGAAGTTGGAATTATATATTAACTGGATAAGATGTCAAAGTCATTACAATTTATGTGCTCAATCTTTTATGATACTGCTCTAAACGCTATTAAAACAAGCACTCATTAGATAGTACTGGTGATATACTACTTCTGGGGATTCATCTTCATTCACTGCTATAACTACTATTTCTTATATCTAGTTTTCTATTATCCAAAAAGTATGGAGCTGCTGCTAATACAAGCTGTTGTCTCTTTCTCGCCTTCCAATGTAGTAAGGACTTTTCAGAATGCTTCCCGCCACATGCCTCGTCATGCATCTGTCAGATAAATGACATGTAAATTGGGTTAGAGTCGATACAGACCAACCAAACCTGCCAATAAAACATGTAGAAGCAATATTCAATGCTGAAAGAAACATCAGATTGGTTTGTCAACCCCCATTACAAATCGCAATCTTTAAAAGCTAGTAGCCAGACAAGTAAACTCTTAATGGCCAGTATGGTATATCTTCACCGTCGAAAAAGACCTACGAAGCATAACATTGTTGAGTATTCCAGTTTTTTAGCCTCTATGATATGTTCTCTATCGTACAAAAAGACCTGATTATGCGGCTAGTCGAAAGCATCTTCTAAAGCATTCTGTAGGGAACTCACTAGTACAGACGGAAAGTCGTAAATATGGGAACAGGTAAAATCTATGATGTAGAATATCAGCTCAAGTAACTAGACAACGTTCTTCCTACTACTGCTAATTTACTACCAAGAAAGGGCCCAACTTTCAGCATACATATTGATAAAAAGCACAACCCAGTAAGATAACTGGAAGACAAAAGGCTTCAAGCATCCTTCACGATGAGCCATATGCACGATTGTAGTCGGACTGCTATCAGAAACTTTTCACATGAATCAGCACAAAAAATGAAACAACCACCTTTTAAGCCAGAACTTGATCGAAAACCAAAGACAACAGATACTACATAAGGAAACTTGAGAAGAAGGGTTGAAATCAAAATAAATGTGACTAAAGGCACAAAATATTCCATTTATCTTAGAAAGTCCACGCTTCAAATTCACAATTTGTAAAAACTATCTAGCCAACTGTGCCACGTGATTTATTCAGCTAGACTTGCTCTACGTGTCGTAAATTAACAAAGCTAACAAAATACATATCCAGGTGGCTTACTACTCATGGATTGTGTTACTTCTTCTACATGCAAAGTTGTGTTGCTTTTAGAATCTTCTCATGCTTATCTACCATGGGAACGCAGACAATCTGTCGATGATCACAAAGTTATATACCTTCCCGTTCAATCAAAAACTTCGCTTTGACAGATTGTCTGCTTTCCAAAATGGGAGATAATCATGAAAGATTACTAATTATGGGAGGAACTCAATCTTAAAATGACGAACTGCCTCTTTTTTTCCAATTTGTCCTTTCCTAAACTGCTACTTAGTAGAATCTAATGATCTCTATTTCTGAAGTTACTAATGCGGGAACCTACAAGTACTCATTCTGTGTATCCAAATAGGAACCCAGAGGTTACTAATTGCATACCGCCCCCCACTTTCTATCTGTAAGGGGCGGCAGCGCAGAACTTTCTTGGTAAGTGATGCAGATATGAGAGGCACCCGTTCTTAATAAACTGTGAAGGCCTTGCTCTAATATGGCTAACACCTCTTAAAGGAAATACGAAATACTTATAAAAAGTACAATTACTAACAGATCTTTGCTTGCTTTGTTTCCTAAAAAGTGATGTACATTGTCGAAGAGCAAGTCTATATTTGTTAAGTTTATTATTGTTGTTATACATGTCATTCAATTAAAAAGGAGCACATACCAAAAGCTTTAGGCATTAACAAGAATAATCTAATCGGTAAACATGGAGCTTGTTTAATGATAAAGGTGCTTGTTAATAAATTAGAAACTCGCTCAGTACATCTTGACTAGCAGTCGTGTGCAATCTGCAGCTAACCATACGAGGATTTCCTAATGTATCAACTACTTTAGGAACCCTGGGCGAACTAAAAGAAGCACCACGTGGACAAAAGGTAAGTGAACAAAAACACACTTGCTTTCCGACAATGTACATCCCTTTTTAGGAAGCAAAGTAAACAAAGTTTTGCATAACGAAATTTAACGAAGATTATGGGCATGCAGCGAAATATTACATCCAATTCTTTCCCAAATGAAACTTGCTCAATACATCAGCTCTGTTGCAGTGCGCCACTAACCAAAAGGGCATTTCCAGATCTAAAAAACCAATTACTTGAAGAACCCTATATGAACACAAAATGCACCCACCTGGACAAAGGGTAAGTGAACGAAAACAGACTTGCTATCCAAAAATGAACATCGCATTTAAGTGAACAGATCGAGAAATGAAAGTTTTTCATAACGAAATTTAACAAAGATTCTAGACATGCAACGGCATTTTTCATCAATATTCTCATCAACATACCAATCATTGTAACAATATTATCTATAAAATCAAACAAACTAGCAACCGAACCAAAATACGACAGAATTTGAAAGTGATTACCAGAAGCAGTAGCAGCAGCATCACGTTTAGTTCGCTTAATCTTCTCCATCTGAACTTGACAATCCATAAAAAGTTGCATTCTCTGATACTCCAAACTCTTCATAAATTCCATCCTTTCCTTTTCTAATTCCATCATTTGTCTCTGTCTTGCCCCTTCTACTCTTTCATAAATATCAGCAAACGCCGTAATCGCTTTAGCCAATTCCCCAAATCCATCACCTTCACCACCCCGATCACTCTCCCCACTCGATCTCGACGAATCAGAATTCCCCCCAACATCATCAGCTGCCGCAGCAGCAGCAACAGCAGAATAATTCCTTCTGAAAAAGGATTCATCAACCCCCCTAGGTACACCCGGTGGTACATATCCAGCAGGAGGAGGTGAAGCTCGTTTCTGTTTATCTCTCAACGTAACCGGATGAACAAACATTGCCGGCAGCTGCTGTGGTGGTTTCCCACGTTGTTGATAATGAGACAAACCCAACGGAGACGGTTGAGATTGCGGCGAAACGATCATCATTTTCTTAGATTGAACAGTATTACCAATCAAAGCATCCAATTGATCATACAATGGCCAATTACTCTTATAAGTCCCCTGCGAAGACAAAACCCTAGCTTTCTCTAACTTGTATTTCTTCTTTAATGTGTCAATTCGATTCTTACATTGAACATCACTTCTTCTTAAAAATTTCTTGTTAAAATTCCTATCATCGGTATTTGCATGACGATTATTAACAGTATCAGCAACTAATTGCCAATGTTGTTGCCGGAGATTACCTCGATTTAATTCCAAGTACCGTTCTCCCATGCTTCGACTAATGTGCAACTCGCTTCTTCACTCCAACAATCTTCACGAATCGGCAACCCCGTCCTTGTTGATGCCGGTGTTGCCGGCGTTGATGATGATGTTGGTGGTGCTAGTGATAGTCCTGGTGGTGTGAAATTCAGCGGAGGTGGGGAAGCTAGGGTTTCTTCTGGTTCTCCCTTCATTTTCTTCCTTCAATTTCTGAAATTTGGGGTTTTCTTTTTCTTTCTTTTTTGGTTAAATGGAATTAGGTGCGCGTGGAAAATACAGTAATCGCCGGGGGATGGGAAGGTACAGCGCGTGGGTCGTCGTTGGGATTTTGATAACGACAACACGCAAAAACGCATATTCGGCTTTACCGGCTCCGATTGGCTCCGGCTTGGCTTCATTTTGCTTTTTCGTTAATCCCGACGGAAAAGCTTTCTTATGAGGTTGACGAGTGGATGATGAAGGAGGGGGAATATGACGGAAAGAGCCCTTGTTGGAGCTGATAGTTGGGGGTGTTTTGGGGTTTTTAGGGGAGTAAAGTGGGTTTGTTGCGGTTGGTGAGGTACTGTCCGGCTGTCTGCGTCCCTATCGGTGACGTTTGTGTGTCTGAGTAGAGTACTGGGACTGCTGATTGATTGACAGCTAAGACGTTATGATTTTTGGGTTTCCGTTTTTTCTGAACTTTCAAGGCACGGTGTGTGTGTTTTCTTCTTGTTTTTCTGGGAATTTTGTCTTGGGATGGTTGTTATTGGGCTTCAATTTAAATTGGGCTCTTTAACTGAGCTTGTGAACATTTACCCAAGTCTTATTTAGACCGGTTGAAAACTAACGCTAGACCCGTTTTTACAGATTTTTCATTGTCAAACCCATGCACGGAAAATTTTACGCGCATCCAAAATAGGTGAATAAATTTCTCTGTCACCCAAATTTTTCAAATATAGTTGTTTTTTTTCCCTAATCTAACCTTTTTCCTTTTATAGTGTCTTCAGTTCTGAGATTCGGTTTTTCTTTATTTTTTTGTTTCGTTTATGTTAGAGAAGATAGATTGAATTACCGGAGCGAGAGAGAATCAAAATTCATGAAACCGTTTCTTCGATATTTCTAACATAATATGAAACTCAAGCTACGGGTTCGTTCGTTTCATTCTAATCTTGATTTCTGACGTTGTTTAATCTTGATTCTGGGGAAAACGGTAAGCAATGTAGTTCGATGTTCGGCGAAAATTCGGATCGGCAACAATTTGTGTATTTTCTTTTTTTCATTTTGAAGCATCAATGTGTGTATGCTAGTCTTAAGTAAAATGTGAATTTTGTAAACTATGTACAGGTTGTTGCAGCAATAGATATTTTTGTCGGTTCAACATGAGAATTTTTTTCTAATATTGTGAATTTTGGACTTTGGGCTTAAATTTTAATGGGCTCCATGGATGGGTTTGAAACTTTAGTTTCATTCAATGCCGGCAAGGAAAAAGCCACGTAAAAGTTAACTCTTGTTTGGCTCAACTATTTGGGAAAAAAATGAAGATTTTTTTTTTTTTTTTTTTTTGAAGCATGTATATAATATAAAAGCCAACTAAATTATTATTACACATGGAATGCGATTCCCGTAGAGTCGCTCAAAAGAATTTGATTAAGAAATGCCGGATAAGTCTGGTCCCAAATTGATGTTGAGAGGTTTTCCGCTTGGCTGTCGTCGACTGCAAAGTTTGCTAGTCCATCTGCTGCCTGGTTTCCTTCTCTATAATTATGTTGAACAACACAACATGGTATTTGACGCATTCGATGTATGATTTCTTCAATCATTTCAGAGATATACCATGGAGCTTCCTTTGGAGTCTTGATGAAGTGCATTAGATTTTCAGAGTCCGTCTCAAATATGACTTTAGTCCAATTTCTTTCATTTGCTGTTCTGGTTGCTATCACAGTGGCTCAAGTTTTCGCCGACAGGGCTATGGTTATACCTATAGGTTGTGCAAGAGCTAGTACCGTGTGGGCGTTCGAGTCCATGCATATGAACCCTACTCCCGTAATACCTGGGTTACCTCTAGCCGCACCATCGATATTTATTTTAAACCAGTATGGTGATGGAATGCTCCAACCCACTTGAATAGTTGCAGAAGTTTTGGTTATGTCTGTTGTCAATCTGTGAGGAAGCTTCCTGGGAGAACTGGAGGCGAGGTCATTTTTTCCCATTCAAATTCATGTTGTTGTGCAAAATATCTTGTCAAGATGTCTTCATGGCTGGATTGCGGCTGTTTGAATACGAGATCATTTCTGGTTGTTCATAGAGACCATAGTAGGAAACAACTGGATGTGATAGAAGAGGTATGACCTCGAATTTGCAGTATCTGAGAAATTATTGTTTGGTGGTTTATGGTAATTGGTTGGTGGTTACCTCGAGGTTGGTTTATTGATATGCAGTTAGAGAGGATGGTCCAAGTGGACAGAGACACCAAACAATGAATCAACATTTGATTGGCTATTTCAGGCTCAGAGTTGCATTGGGGGAATAGGTTGGTGATAGACGCATTTATATGTCTATTTTGATCTCGATTTTCTATATTTTTAGTACCCATTTTTGTACTTATTAGATTATTTTATGTTTTTGTAGGTGTTTTTGGAGAAATAAGCTTTCGCGGAAAAATTGGCTCGAAAAGTGGTATTTGGACCCATGGGAGGAATTACTAAAAGCACCCCAGAAAAGCTGATAAAGGCACCCGGAGGACACCTACTATTCGGACTCTCAATTTGGATAAGAGGCACTTTAATTAATAAGGGTCAATCCATTTCCAGAGACACTAATATTGGCACACCAGAACAGGATAAAGGGGCAGGTCATCTTCAACATTTGAATTCATCTTTTTGGCGGGAAAATAGGCAGCAGATTAGGGTTCGAGTTTTGGTGGATTTGTGAAGAGATTCAATCGCTGGATTTTGTTGGAATGGGCCTGTTAAGCCTAAACAGGGATGATATGGATGATCGTTTTGATTATATTGGGCTAGAATTTGAGTTGGATCGAAACAGAGGTGAAGAAAGTTACGGGTCCCTGTTGAGATGATTTTTGAAGATTCAAAGAAACTAAATCGCAGATAATCTTCCCTAAGATACTTACTTACCTAATAAAGAGTTTGGAAAGAATTGGAGGGTCCAGAAACGCGTAAATCGATTAGGCAGCGAGATTATTGTCGTGACTTGCACGGAAAGGAAAGGAAGAAATTTAAACGGTATTTTTAGGTTTCTGAGGTGTATAAAAGGTGTGCTCGAGTTCTAGAGAGAGGTATTGAAGTTTAGAGAAATTTAGGAGAAGTTTAGAACACCACAGAGCCGAGAAATCGAGGTTGCAGGAAACCAGGTTCTGTTGCTGCTGCTGAAGAACACGAAGAACATTAGACATACTAGAGCAGTCTTTTATTTTATAACATATCAGTTCTATCGTTTCCTGTAATAGGTCTTATTGCAACAAGTCTCTGTAACAGTCAGTTTGTAACGCCTATAAAAAGTTGCGAACTGTCTGCTTTATTAGTTTCTCTTGTTTTTCAGCCTTTTGAGCTATGAACACCTATTTTGAGCACGTGAATAATATGAGGAGCTAAAACCCTTAGCTGAGGCGACAGAGGAAGCCGTTATTCTAATTATTATGTTGTAATCTCTATTTTTAACGATTTTTGCAATTTCTTTTATGATTATTTGCACTGAACTGAAATCAAATATATGATTCTGATTAAGTGGTTGTGTTCTCAATTGATGGGTCATGCTTAGGTTAAGTGTTTTGATGGTCCATGCTTTCCATTTACAACTATTGTTTTGAGAATCTACTTGTCTAGGCAAAAAATATTAGAATCACTTTAAACGTAAAGAGTTGCATGAATATTGATTAGATTAAATCACATAAAAATTGGAGATTGGTGGAATCCTGAGTCTCAGTGTTCTCAAAAACCTTGGTATCAACTTTAATTTAATTTGCAGTTTTATTAGAATTTTGAGTCTAAAATCGAATCTCTACAAGTCTAAGAAACGAACTTTTGTTACCACTTTCTACAACACATCAATTTTTGGCGCCGCCGACGCGGACTTGTGTTTAGGTTTAGGTTTTAGATTTTTATTTTATTTTTATTTTCTTTGATTTTACTTAGGGTATTTTGGTTTTGGCGTGCAGATTTTGCTTGAAGCTAAAAGTGGAAAGTTCGACTTGCCTAAGAAAGTACAGAAAATCCAATTTGTAATTTATTTTTGTTAGCTTTTATTTTCTTTATTTTGGACTTGTATATATTGTTTGTGTATTTTTTTTTAGTATTTTATAAATAAAAAAAAACACGTGCACACACCAATTGCATCGTCAGACTACCGAGTTTAGGAAAACTCGTGGATTAGTAAGCTGAACCCGTGCCTTGGGCCTTATGGGAGTTACCAGCTGAAAGTCCACAAACCTCAGCCTCGTACCTTTGGGTATATTTTGTTGTAGGTAACCTAAGCTTACCCATTTTAGTCAACCTTGCATTTGCACGTGCACAATATAATGTCGAACTGGTATTAAAATATCCAATACAATGAATATCCAGTTGATTCCAAAATGGACATTATTCTTTTTATGACCACAGTGTGAATAGTGGTTGGGAAGGCCAACCTTTTCGAGGTTATGGTTCATACCAGAGTGAGCCCAATTACTATTCGCACACCCACAAGTCATACGAGCAAAACAATCCCTTTATTTCTCTAGAAGAGGTTCTCAAGAGTTATACCTTATTTGTGAAGAAAACCTGTAACATTCTTCCAGACGAGCAGTCAACAAAGATGTCTCTAGAAGAGACTCTTAAGCAATCTACTGAGAGTACAAATAGGATTGTAGAAAAATTGGCTCAAAATAATCTTAATTTCCAATACAGTGTTTCCAATAGTACCCTTGAAAATGAGGATAGTTATTTGCATAATCAAGATGACGAGGATAGAATTGGTAACACTATTTTAGATGAGGTTCAACCATTTTCATATTATTATAATGATGATTATGATGAGGATAGTGTTGATGAAGAATTTGAAATAAGTATGCATAGTGATCAGGAATTTGTTACTCCAGATGAACTTTATAATGATAATGTTATTTCTGGTTCAAATATCGATAATTTTAATGATTGTTCACATATTCAAAAGGAAGAGGATTTGACTAGAGATACCACTTCTCTAGATGATGTAGTATTTCTTATTGATTACGAAGCTAATGATGGTTTAGAGGAACGGTTTTCTTTTGAGTCTAGCGATTTAGAAACAATAGTCTTAGACAAAGAAAATGAACTCGTAGAGATGAGTGGGGATTGACCTTTTTCAGGAATCTGACGACCGAGAAATTAGGGAAATTGTGACTAGTCTTTCTAGAGACACCCAAAACCCTAAGTTTGGGGATAACTATCATTCTCCATGCGCTTTAAATCTTAAAAGGGTCCCTCACTTGGGACTTGACATATGTGCCTCAACCATTTTACAAGATTATCTTTATATACGTTTTCCTGAACCTAATGATGTCCATAAGGGAGTTCAGTTACTAGAAACTCGTCCTCTGGTTGATGTGGTTTACCCAGGCTATGATATCCAGATTGATTTTGTTTTCCCACCAAATATTTTGCTTCCAAATGTGGGAACGTTTGAATTTGAAATGTGTCAATTATTAAGTTATGAGACCAAACCTAATTATTTTAGGAAAATAGAATCGACACATTTGCTTAAGAATGACCACCACTCTCATTATGGTCAACTGTATAAGTTAAATCAGATTGACTTAGAGGATCCTCAATTATTCAAGTTATTATTGTGTGCTTCTAAATTTTTCCAAACCTTAGAACCTGATATTTCAGATCTTACTTATGAAGAGGTGCAGCCCATGAAAATATTTTATTTAGACCCCTTTATAAAACCTGAACCTGAACCACAACTAGATGTAGTTGTCTTAAACAGGAAACTAATCAAGGGTGTGCTATGTTTATTCTTGGTTTGTTGCAGTTTCCTTTTATCTGTGTTAACACTTTTTGATGCAGATGATCCACAGTTGTTTCGGTTATTGCTCTATGATATGAGGTGATTAATTCTTTCTTATGTCTGGCTGAAGACGTTAAACTTAGCACTTCTTGGGAGGTAACCCAATCTCATGCAACACTGTAATATATTTCCTTAACTCTTTTGCTTCAAATGGTAACAATTTCTCCTTGTTCATGTTTTTAATTTTATCTTTAGAACATTGAGGACAATGTTAGATTTAAGTTTGGGGGTATGGGAGAAACTTTTTAGTTGCATTGTTAAAATCCAGATCCTAGAAATTTATTCTTATTAAGGATAGCACTAACCAATCTAAGTGGATGGAAGCATCTTGGTTGTAGGAGTTGAGGAACCAATCGGATTAGATGGAAACATCTAAAGAGTCTATTCATAAAAGCACAGAGCTCAGGTGTTAGGAAAAAAAAACATGGTAGTTTCGCCATATCTCGTTGAATCCTTTTCACTTCTGTTTTTATTTTGTTTTCTTTTTAAAATATGTTTCTCTAAGTGATTAGGTGGGGCTCACGATTCAATTTGTTACCACTGCTAGGGTGAAATAGAGTGACTGAGATAAAAGAAAAAAAAAGAGAAAAAAAAAGTGAAAAAGAAAAAGAAAAAAAAAAAAAATATATATATATATATATATATATATATTATGAAAAAACAAAAAAAAAATTGAGAAAAAAAGAAAAAAAAGGAAATTGAGACCAGCCTACCAGACCAACCAGAATAAATTCAATAAAGTCGACCACTGGTACCCTTGTATATGCCAAAGTGAGTTGACCTAGAGTTAGGATTATCGACCACTTTGGTTCCCTTGTATATGCCGTGTGTGTTGATATTAGCCAGAACAAAGATCTCGGTCCATTAGGATAGGTGTATTTTGGCGGTGGCCTTCTTACGGATATGGGAAACACCGTTCACCTTAGTCAACATCAAAACCATCTACGTTTTTCTCTACATCCATCTTCTTACTCTATCATGTGATTGGTTGACTCCGGTTATGATGTCCAGAAACTATCTGAGTAGAGCTCTATCACTTATATATGAATTTTAGTATGCTTGAGTGCAAACTCGTGTACAACAATTGGAATTTCGCATCAAGGTACTTCCTCTTGTAGTCAATAAGGCCTCTTCCTATGGGTATGCCAAACACTGATATTTGGCATATATGCACCCACTATGGGTATGCCAAACTGCCAAACTCATATGCCAATATGTTATTCCTGGCATATAGGCATAGGAGACAAAGTCTCTATCGAGCGATAGAGATTCTATCAGCTGAGTGAGCGACAGACTCTATCGGCAGCGATATTCTCTTTATCTCCAGCGATATTCACTTTATCTCCGAGTAATTCCAGCGATATTCACTTTATCTCCGAGTAATTTTATATATATATAAATTATCCTTCTCTCCTACTTTTTCATTATTCTAATATATTTTTATATTTAAAGGGTCCCACTAAATATATTATAACACTAAAACTTTTATAAATACCCCACCACACAAACACAAATATATTTTTTATTCATTAGGGTCCCACCCAACATAATTAAATATATGTTTTTAATCAAGTTTGGCATATCTACCATAGTGGGGAAACTCATTTGCCATGCCACCTGGCATGCCAAACAACATTTTTTTGCCATACCCATAGGAAGAGGCCTAAGTATGCCAACCAAAGAGATTCTTTAGTGCCTTCCAAGGTTCTGCGTAGATAGCTAGGATCTGGAGTGTAAATTTTTTGTGGGTATATCTCTTGTAAGCCCTCCCGAGACTATAACTCGGCCACTAGGGCCACCTAGGGGTTTAAAGGCTTGTTGCATACGCTAAATGCAACCGACGATGCCTGCGACTAGGATTTCATTTTATTTTGCTCGGGACTAGCAAATAATAAGTTTGGGGGTATTTGATAGACGCATTTATGTGTCTATTTTGATCTCGATTTTCTATATTTTTAGTACCCATTTTTTGTACTTATTAGATTATTTTATGTTTTTGTAGGTGTTTTTGGAGAAATAAGCTTTCGCGGAAAAATTGGCTCGAAAAGTGGTATTTGGACCCCCCGGGAGGAATTACTAAAAGCACCCCAGAAAAGCTGATAAAGGCACCCGGAGGACACCTACTATTCGGACTCTCAATTTGGATAAGGGGCACTTTAATGACTAAGGGGCAACCCATTTCCAGAGCAACTACTATTGGCACACCAGAATAAAAATAAAGGGGCAGGTCATCTTCAACATTTGAATTCATCTTTTTGGCGGGAAAATAGGCAGCAGATTAGGGTTCGAGTTTTGGTGGATTTGTGAAGAGATTCAATCGCTAGATTTTGTTGGAATGGGCCCGTTAAGCCTAAACAGGGATGATATGGATGATCGTTTTGATTTTATTGGGATAGAATTCGAGTTGGATCGAAACAGAGGTGAAGAAAGTTACGGGTCCCTGTTGAGATGATTTTTGAAGATTCAAGGAAACTAAATCGCAGATAATCTTCCCTAAGATACTTACTTACCTAATAAAGAGTTTGGAAAGAATTGGAGAGTCCAGAAATGCGTAAATCGATACGGCAGAGAGATTATTGTCGTGACTTGCACGGAAAGGAAAGGAAGAAATTTAATCGGTATTTTTAGGTTTCTGAGGTGTATAAAAGGTGTGCTCGAGTTCCAGAGAGAGGTATTGAAGTTTAGAGAAATTTAGGGGAAGTTTAGAACACCACAGAGCCGAGAAATCGAGTTGCAGGAAACCAGGTTCTGCTGCTGCTGCTGAAGAACACGAAGAACATTAGACAGACTAGAGCAGTCTTTTATTTTACGACATATTAGTTCTATCCTTTCCTGTAACAGTTCCTATTGCAACAAGTTTCTGTAACAGTCAGTTTGTGACGCCTATAAATGTTGCGAACTGTCTGCTTTATTAGTTTCTCTTGTTTTTCACCCTTTTGAGCTACAAACACCTATTTTGAGCACATGAATAATATGAGGAGCTAAACCCCTTAGCTGAGGCGACGGAGAAAGCCGTTCTTCTATTATTATGTGGTAATCTCTATTTTTAATGATTTTTGCAATATCTTTTATGATTATTTGCACTGAACTGAAATCAAATATATGATTCTGATTAAGTGGTTGTGTTCTCAATTGATGGGTCATGCTTAGGTTAAGTCTTTTGATGGTCCATGCTTTCGATTTACAACTATTGATTTGAGAATCTACTTGTCTAGGCAAAAATATTAGAATCACTTTAAATGTAAAGAGTTGCATGAATATTGATTAGATTAAATCACATAAAAAATGGAGATTGGTGGAATCCCGAGTCTCAGTGTTCTCAAAAACCTTGGTATCAACTTTAATTTAATTTGCAGTTTTATTAGAATTTTGAGTCTAAAATCGAATCTCTACAAATCTGAGAAACGAACTTTTGTTACCACTTTCTACAACACATCAGTTGGTAGTGGAGAGATTGATGTGAAGAATAGATAAGGTTGGTAAACCTTCATTTATAGTTTTCCACAAAAAAAAGCTGAATTTTTGGAGGACACGGTAAGGTCCATAAGAATTTTGTTGGTACACTGCAATACTTAACTTGGACAAGGCCAGAAATCAGCTATGTTGTTAATCAAGTTTGTCAGTATATGCATTCTCCAAACTCTGATCATCTTACTCCTGCTAAGAGAATCTTAAGATATATCAAATTAAGGTGTTATTAATTATGGGATTTTGTTCAGTAAGGGGCTCACTGCTGTGCATGGCTTCAGTGATGCCGATTGGGCTGGTGATCCTGATACTAGGAAGAGCAATGGCGGATACTGCATCTTTTTTTGGCTCAAATCCCATCTCCTGGTCCAGTAAAAGACAGTCTACTGTTGCCAGGTCTTCTACTGAAGCTGAGTTTGGTAGCCTTACCTATTTTGCAGCTGAAGTCATCTGGATATGCAAGCTTCTTAAGATCTTCATATTTTTCTTCCAACTGCTCCATCTCTCCTTTGTGACAATATAAGTGCTATATCTTACCCTTCTAACCCTGTTTTTCACTCTCGCATGAAACATCTTTCCATTGATTACATCTTTGTCAGAGAGCTCATTCAGGCCAAAGATTTAAAGATCTCTTATGTCTCTATCATTGATTAAGCAACTGATATCTTCACCAAAGGCTTTGCTGGTCCCAGATTTGCACTTTTGAGAAGAAAATTGCGTGTGCTGCCAAAGTCTTCCCTACTTCATTTGAGGGGGGGTTAATAACAGTGCAAGGATTGTTCCAGGCTGGCAACCACCATCAGCATCCAATATACGTGCCGAATTATCATTAGTTGAGCAATAGTTGTCTCTCCACCAACCACTGCTCTTGTTTGTAATAAATATCTAATGTTTCTCTAACCTGTTAATGTAACTGAAAACTGCATAAACTAATCTTCTTTGTATCAATTCTTCCATCGGTAAAAGTTCTTCATTTCTAAAATCTATTATTATGGAGTATCGCTTGGCTCTAATGTGGCGAACCCGATTGGCTTAGCTAGTAAGTGGGACAGATCTGTTTCTCATTTAAGCTACGCGATGGGTCACGAAAACTCAATTTTCATTTACAAAAACACTTTAGTAAAACTCAGGTTCCGTACGGTTTTGGACGGTTTTTGTATCCAATTATTTTACATAACGTCTAAGTTTTAGAAATTTCCCAGATTTCCCTATTTATCAGAAATATCGGATATAAAAAATAACAAACGGAGACCGAGTTAATGTATTTACAATTTAGACGGGAACCCTATTTAAGCTAAGTTAAACCCCTCTTTCATAACGAGGGGATCCGTTAGATTTTAACATTTAAAGAAAATTTGATGGTTAAAAATAGAAGCGGCCTATGACTTAGCATAGCTATTAAATTTTAACTTCTAACGTAAAATATAATGGTTTAGATTTAAAGCGCCAAATAATTTAGCATAAAAAGTAAATTTTGCAACGCCAAACCATTTGGCGCCACATGTTGATTTCAGAATACCTTTTAGCAATTCTTTGAATGCAATCCCAAATAAGACCCTTTGGCCATGGTTTTTGCTTTTAAACTTGAACCTTGAAAGATGATCGGAGAAAACCCAAATATATCAAAGTCGAGGGAGTTGATTTATATGGGCTGGTACGTACCAGCTTTACTAGGGACGGGCTG
Organism: Papaver armeniacum; assembly: GCA_023531295.1. Taxonomy (NCBI): domain Eukaryota; kingdom Viridiplantae; phylum Streptophyta; class Magnoliopsida; order Ranunculales; family Papaveraceae; genus Papaver; species Papaver armeniacum. The sequence continues at coordinate 187,772 of JAJJWW010005108.1, forward strand.
GTACCATTCCATTGATCCAGTTGTCAGAATCGTCAGGATGTTTTTATCCTATATGGAATGGTACCGGCCCCTATTAGAGCTAGTACTGGCCCATATAAATCATGCCGAGGGGGACAAATACATCTTTCAAATCAAATAATTATAACATTTAAGTTGACATGGGTATTTTGGAACATAAAATACTTTTTTTTTTTTAATATGTGAAAATGCAAGTAAAAACATTTTTTCTTATAATCTGTAAAAGGTAAAACTACCCACATCACTTTCCCAATAACAAAACCAACGTCTATTCATCAGACCCGACAAACCTCTCTCCTCTCTAAGCAGGCGATTTTCGACGGAGGGGGAATTTTTTTTGACCAATCTTAATCGCTCGGATCTTCTTAGATCTCGGGAGCAAGATTTTATCTCGTCTTTTATTATCAATATCGTCCTTCATCAAATTCTTTGACCTTCAATTTAATCTTCACCTTCACCTTCACAAAAAAAAAAAAAAAAAAAAAAAAAAATCAACCGACATTGATTTAGCATCCTTCATCGGCTAAATCCTCGATTCATCGGCCCTTCAATGTCGATTAGGTCACTTGCTTGCTCCTATTGTGATACCCTTTCTTTTTATTGGAGATCTGTTCCTATTATCATCATGTGCTGCTTGATGAGACTGAGTTTTCATCTGAGTTTTTTCTCAGATCTGGTTATCATCTTCATTCTCTCCGGACTGGGTTTCCAGCCGCAATAACCTCTTCACTCTTTCAAACACGAGGTAACCCTTATACAAGTTGGTTCTTCCTAAATCTCTTCATCAGATTACTAAGAGGGAATTTTAGTTACCAGTTTTTCATATAGTGATGTTGGGGTGTGTGTGTTCTGATCATGTCTTCAATCATCGATTTATGCTAGAAGTTTGAATTTATCTTAAGATTTCTTTAAACCCATGAACCCAGTTGATCAAAAATTTCTTTAAATTTTTAACTTTGATTTTAAATCCTTTTTGCAATCCACTTCTCATGCTCAATCCCCTCTTGCATTTTGTAGTTTGTAATCCTTTTGTACCTGCATTCGATTTCTGCTTTCTTCTTAGCTTTCCATAGGGCTGGTGAAGCCCTGTTAAACCGTTGTTTTTATCTAATCTTGTTTTTGTATGTGAAAGGAAATTTTTCAAACCACCAGTTTAATCTATGCTCTAGGTGTTAGTTTGGTACTGTTGGTGACGTCCTTCTCATGTTGTTATTATCACCTTGCCTTGTGTCTTTTGGTCTGTGTTGCTTAGTTCATGGGGGGGTTCTTTTTTGTCAATAGTTTTTGGAATTCAGTTCTCTTTGCGAAGGTCTGAATGTTTTCATTTAGTAATTAGATTTTCACTCGGAGGATCCAGAGTTGTTGCTCTAATCAGGATCGAGTCTTTTCGGAAGTTTCTCATGATATGGGTTTAATCTCTTTTGCATTTAGGATTTCACTTCTTTCCAGCATAATATCACTTCTCCATCTAAGCACAATACCTAACTAGAAAAATTCAGTTCACATCTCAGCAAGCAACATATATATGCAACTTCTCTTTATGATGGATTCAATGATTACCAAATTCCTAAGAATGTTACTTAGCTACAACCTTATTAAGTATCAAAGCAGCAAGCACCTAATTGGTATGCGAATGGGCCAATGAATTCGACACCTTTACTCTACAGCTTTTGTCAATTTCATTGTATTTTACTTATAAGGAAAGTTGTTATCTTATAATTCGGTAGTAGTACCCTTTTTTTTTTTAGTTTAGGTAAGTCTCTGTATCTCTTTATGTACTTTTTTCAATTTAGCAACTTTAGGAACTTGCTAGCAGTCATATCTTTACTAGCTGTAATTCTAGTTGTACCTAGGTTCAGTTCTAGTAACCTCTGTAATAACATTACTAGCTTTTTAGTACAAAATCCATCAAGGGAAGAGATCGGATACCACTTCAAGCCACATTCACAGCTAAAGACTCAGTTTGAAGTTATGGAAAGAACCGGAAAACAAAGAGGTAGGCAGATATCGTTTGGGCACAAAAGTCCGACCAACATCTCAGATCAATTGCATCGAAAACTATCACCATCAACCAAGTTACTATGGACTCAACAATGTCCATCAAAAGTACAACTTTTCTTGTGGAAAGCATTCGTCGAAGGCATACAGACCGTCGACAACTTCATTCAGATCCATCCCATCAATTCCAACATCTACACTCGCTGCAATTCAAATCAGGAGATGAATAGTCGCACTAAAGTGCACCGCCATGTTTCGTTTATTTCTCTGTATACCAATCCATGTGTATTTGAATCTCTGGGTATCACATACCCTCTTGTATTAGCCCTTTAGTTGATCAATAAATTTCATGCTTCAAAAAAAAAAAAACTTTCTCAGTAACATATTGTTAACGAAAAATTTGAATTTAAGAGGAAAATTGATAATGTCAAATCCAAGAAATAAATATCTTTAATTTAAGTCTTTTTATTTAAATTTTACTTGGTCCTTTAATAACTCGCTTTCTCTTTACCATGTGCAGCAGGTATGAACAGAAAGGCCGTGAGGTTTGTTCGATGATCCCAAATTCTCAACAATAGAAAAGAAGGAAAAACTGTTTGGTGATCCCAACAATAATAACAGTCATTGGGAAAACGTTAAGATGCAAACCACTGAAATCAATGTGTTACTACTCATTGTTTGAGTTTTTATTAACTTTGAAAAGAAATCTTTTTGATTTTTAGGCTTATGCATAGAAGGCAACCTAGACTGTTTGCATTTAAGGAATCACCAAATCAATATCGAGCGAAACAATTTTAACTACTGGATTTATTTTATTTTTATTTTTTTAGACGCAAGTAGGAAAAGTTAATTAAAGAAATGCTTCGGCTTTAGGAGCATAAGTTAAAAGCAAAAACATTTTGCTTCACAAAGAGTTAGTAATTTTTTTTGATGCTAGAAGGCATTTTGAAATTGTGTCTCCAAACTAATTTCTAATTTTTTTTGCTTCTAAAAATCAAAAAGCAACTTCTGAATGTATATCCAAACAAATTTATAAGTCTATGCTCATCTTTGGCTTTCGAATAATTATATTTTTAGATATACTCCAGTCCAGTGGATTGGGTGTTTTTAGATTAAAAGTCTTTCATTCATGACTGATTTTTGTATTTTTGGTCTTTAACCTTTTTTCAATAAATTTCAACCTTTTCGTCAAGGAAAAAAAAAAGACATCACTTAATGGTTAATTATACGTACCTGTGAAATTGGGTAAATCTCTACGATAACTCCCTCCGTTCCTAAATAATAGGCTAGTTTTTATAAATAAATGTTCCAAAAATAGGTTGTTTCCTAATTGGGAAAGTCAAATGTTACTTTAGTTTTTGGGATTACTTTTCTCTTTAACTTCTTTTTGAAAGTGTCATGTGGAACATTTCACTTTACTTCTTTTGCTGACAAGTGTCATGGGGACCATTTCACTTCACTTCTTTTATTGACAAGTGTCATAAGGACCACTTTCAATAATTAGTTCTCTTAATTTCTTTAATTTTTTCTAAAACAAAACCAGCCACGGAGGGAGTATCAATCTTGAATTTACTAGAGAATATCAAATATGAGGATCTCATGGGAAGACGAAGTTTCAGGTTGCAAACTCAAAAACTACTTACAATCTCCCTAGTAACATTTAGAAAATCCCAAAGTAACAAACTTTTAAATATCTTTTATGAACCCAATAAATATGCAAATTGTAGAAATGAATACTACTAGTGAAGAAGTGGTGATCAAATGATTCAAATTTGGTGGATCAAGATAAAGGTAAAGTGGTACTTACTACTAAACTATATGTGCGTGTGGTCCATTCGACAATAGTGTATGTGGGGTGTTACAAAAGAACATATTGTCTCCATTTAAAACTTAGTTAAACAGTTATTTATTTCTCATCGAACAACCCAAAAGCTGTCTCCCCTTAATTAGTTTGGCTGAGTGGCATATTATATTTTTTCATCATTAAGTTTCTCTATTTTCGTTTCTTTTTCTCAACGAGTTGCTATTTTAACATCATTCCCTTGAGTTTTTATCGCGTATCAATTTTGTTTTTCTTCTGATTAAGAATTAAAATTAATTTTGATTTTAGACAGTAATTATTTACGGGATATTTAGATATCAGATGTACAGTAAAACCTCCATATATTAATAGTCTATATAAACCTCCATATATTAATACTCTATATAGTAATAACCTCCACATATTAATACAAAATCATAGTCCCAACTTATGAAATCTTGCATATATTAACCTCCATATATTAATAACCTCTGTATATTAATAATTTTATGCGGTCCCAAGAGTATTAATATATGTAGGTTTTACTGTAGAAGCAAAAGCCAGGAGTGATCCTGAAATCGTGTACCCAAATTAATTCTTTAACTATTTTGCTTTCAGTAGTCAAAAGGTAGTTTTTAAGTGGTTTAGGACATGCTATTACAATACCAGTCTACTAAAAATACATCAACAATGAATATTTCCCTGTAGTAAAATTTCGTCACGATAAAATTACAAATTTCACACACAAAATACCATTTTTAATTTCATAATAACTTAGGAATTTATGAATTACGGTGGCCCTATATGTGAATGTTTATGGCAAATTATGAAAGCAAAAGTTGATGTCCACAAAAAATGTAATGGAAAAGGAGAGGCGCTATAGAAATTATTGCTTCATTTAAAGAAGTAAAAGTCCTTGAGAAAGTAAAAACTCAAATCACCTTGTAAACCCCAAAAACAGGAAAATGTTTCAAACTTAAAACCAAATTTTTCTTTAATTGGTGAATAAATTTTACACAAAATTGGTTAAAAGATCAAAATCAACAATTCCTGGATGAAAAAGACATGTAAAATTTGATACTGTTTAAATGGACGAGAATGTAAAAATAGCCAGGACAAGATTTCATCCTACCCATTTTCAAATACTTTTCTTATTTTTAATTTATATCGGGATGCATCTAGTTTCATCCTCGTTATTTTTTAAGTTTAAGTTCGGATGAATCCATTTTCATTCTTGCTAT